>PGCI01000005.1:745000-826054 GCA_002873125.1 Puccinia coronata f. sp. avenae
TTTTCTGTGGGCTTTTGAACTATTAAACCCACATAGGTTTTCCCTTAAAGAGCCTTGGCTAGTTTCTTTTAGCCTAAAAAATAGGACAGCTGAAGAGCTGCTTACCCTTTCTGTTTCTTCAAGAAAGGAGGTGTCAGAGTTCACTCCGCTACTGCCTCTCCTTTATTGGATTGAGCCTTTATTCCTCCCTTTTTAGGTCAGAGAAGCAAGGTTTAGAACCTTGAACATCATTATCATTATCATCATCAGCTTAATAAAGCTTATTCTTCATTATTTAAGTCCTCTCTCTTACCTCTTATTGTCATTCCTTTCCCCTTGCAATTACATTGAGTTCCCCCCATCTTGTGTCCTGTTGTCACCGTAGAGACCCAGGCTCACATTTTGTGGCTAGGGGTGTGGCTTTGTAGGAGTTTGCTATGGGCAGGTCGGACAGAGATTCCACAAAACCAGTGAAGTTATCAACATCAACATTCCTCAGATTCCAAGTGATTAATGGCAGATCTTTTGGTTTACAGTTTGAACATGCGCAGGGAACAAAATTATTTTCTTTTTCCCTCACCTTCTCTCTGATTAAGTTGGGATCATTGTCTGAAAGCAGAATGTAGCCAAGCCTGTTTCCAAAGAACATATGTAAGCTGAAGGTTTTCTTTCTCCAATATCAATCCCTTGCTCACAGATTGTCCAATGAATATGATACTCTCAAGCAGACCGGGGTGATTGCAATGGCATCCACCCAATTGTCTTCTGTTTGAATGGTTGGTTTATCAAAATCTAGCACTGAGTTCTTCCCATTCTTCCAAGTTGGCTCAACATACATAATTGCAAGCCCAGGTTTTCCATCTCAACCACAGCAACCAATCATTTGAAACAGCACAGATGGATTGCCTCAACCCACTTGTGCCACCATATGAACACGTTTCCATTTTTTTAAAAGGCCAAGGGCCATTGTGCAAGATATGAAAGCCACTTGGTAACTGGCAAAGTCATCTATCACATCAAATTTTGTTAAATCACCAGTACACAAATGATATTGCCGTGCAAAACTACTGTTTGGATTATTCTCCCCACCAGGTGTACCTCGTGAAATGCTGATTACTTTCAAAACTTGCATAGTCAAGGTGTGTGTGGTTGAATATAATAGCCCTGGTACACCTTTTTCATTTGGTGTTGGATTTCTAGGGCCGTAAAGGTGCTTAAGATTGTTGCACAATTTCAATGACGACTGCATTTGAATACAAATAACGCAAATTTCTGGTCGTGTGAGCTCTGCTCTTGATATTGATATGTTTTTGCGGATGACCATGAGGCTCTTGAGTATACCTGTTATTGCTACTGGTCTACATGTTGCTGACAGGAGTAGTATTGGGACTTCATTTGTTAAGACCAGCTTGGGGCCAAGTTTTTCATACAAAGGGCAAAAAGTTGCCCGGTCTTGTATTTGTAAGTGAGAGTTGATATTCTTTGCTTTACCACTTGCCACTAATCCCCACACGTACATCATGTGTGCCTCGTCAACCACCATTAAAACCAGATGATTACAAAAATTTCCATTACAGAAGACTTCATGGAAGATCTTGTTGTTTAAGAGTACCTCTGGGCTCTGGATCAATTCAAAAAAAAAAAAAAAAAACAATCATTAAGCTTGTCTTATGTGTGTGCAACTTCTCATGGAAGACCAATTACCAAGTAGACAAAAGCATAGTTGCCATTGATCATCTTCTTTTCAATCTCAGCTGTGAGATTCATTTTTTTTAAATTGATTGCACTGCCAGAAAAGTTGGCTCGGATGGCTGCATCCAAGTTTTTATCGGATGCAGCCATCCGATTCAAACTCAGGCGCGCACCACCAAGTGAATCGCTGACCCATTCAAACTCAGCGGCCCGGGCGTTTGGCCACCAAGTTTGAATTGGTCAGCAATTCACTTGGTGGCGCGCGCCCGAGTTTGAATCGGATGGCCGCATCCAATAAAAACTTGGATGCAGCCATCCAAACCAGATTTTCTGGCAGTGTTGCAGTTATTGGATTTTTGGCATTTTCTTTTTCTACCACCTAGTTTTTTTTTTTTTTGACAGATATTAGACTAATTCTTATTTCCTTTTGTTGCTTTGGGGCTTACTTGATGATCTCCAAGAGAGTCTAATGGATTAAGGCACAATAACGTTGCTTTCTTGCCTTTGGGAAATAAATGCCAATACATCTCAGCAATACGGGTCTTCCCAAACCCAGTTCCTGCAAGAACAAAGGATTTCTTTCATTCCACCAAGTCCATTACCAACTTTAGTTGGATTTCTTTGGCTTTGTTGCCGTATCTTTTCCTTGCACAAAGTTGAATGAAAGAGCACAAGTGTTCCAACTTGAGTTTGGTTATTGAGATGGGAAGAATGAGGGTCAATCAATTAGAAATAGATGGAACAGGCCAATGATCCTGTTGATCCTTCTCATGTTCTGAAACTTCAGAAGAAGTTTCAGGAGAATTGGTTTTGGACATGGTTGCCAAGGCTGGTTTGTGTTTGCTTAGTCAAAGGGTTTCTATGGAGGCCAGGTTGTGTTTGCTTGGTCAAAGGGTTTCTTTCCGGAAACTGTGTGTACGTGTCCACCAGAACGCACGGTGATCTGGCCAACTACACGTGAAAGGAAAGACTCATAACTCTGAGGGTCTGTGCATGACCAAGATGAATTATTTACAGAATCCACTTATTTTTTCTGTGACTTTTCAAATTGCTTTTTTGTTTCTTTTAATTCTGGTAAGACACCAGTGCAGATATGAGAAGAGGAAAGTGTTGAGTTTTTGCTGAATCGCAAAAACCAAATTCACTTGTCCTTGGACAAGCAGACATGCGCACAGCAAAGACAAACAGCCTTCTGAACCTTGTATCACCAACCGCTTAGGTTTAAACCTCCGGTGGTCAAAGAGCCCAACCTTTCCCTCTCTCATAGTCCTCAGCCGCTCACTCTCAGCCGCTCCCGCTCCGCTCACTCAATCTCGATCACCTGATCAACGCTCTTCAACGCTCAAGTTCTACGCTCTTGCTCCACGTCGATCGTGCCAAGGAACAAAGAGTAACGTGCCCTAACAGAGCTACTCGATCAGGATCACTTCTTTAAAATCACACTGTTCCTTCTCTCCGCATCCTCAAGTTTCTTACGCCGAACCTCGTCGCTCTCGCTCAAGCTTACTCCTTGCTCACCATACTCAATCCGCTCTACTGCTCTCTGTTTGTTTCCTTTTTTCAGTTTCCTTCCTCCTTTCTCATGTATTGTGGTTGATGAGAAAAGCCCTGATGATTCTTCTTTCTTTTTTTTATTCCGCTTGTTCCTCTTTCCACCAGTCTTGCTGCTCATTCTTCTGCTTGCTCAATCTTTCCTTTCTTGCTCTCTATAAGTCCTCACCCTAATCAATACACACTTCACCTTTAGTGGTATGCCTTGGTTCCTTTCTTCCAGCCGCGCCTATTTCTTTTACTTTCTCGTTTCTTTCCTTTTGTCCATGTTTTCTAACCCTTTTGTCTTGTTAGTTTGGTTTTGGTTTTCTAGTCTCCCAATAAAAATTCATCAGAAAGCATACTAATAATTTGCTTAACATGTTGCCTTTGCAAGGAAGTAAGAAATTCACAAGATTATGAGAATGCATGAGCTGTAGAA
This sequence comes from Puccinia coronata f. sp. avenae, assembly GCA_002873125.1. Lineage (NCBI taxonomy): Eukaryota > Fungi > Basidiomycota > Pucciniomycetes > Pucciniales > Pucciniaceae > Puccinia > Puccinia coronata. Next base: position 748,644 of record PGCI01000005.1, read on the forward strand.
CTGAAAAAGAAAAAAGTATTAAGAAAAGTGCATTCTAGCCACGCCAGTTTGGGCCAATATAGCGTAAGTCCCACCTGACAGAGGATTGCTTTGCAAGTTCACCCCCCCCCCCCCCAGGGCCCAAAGTCTTGAGGGAATTTGTTAAGTTTGGGCTTATCCAAACTCTTACAGTTGTACACGTCAATAACCCGCACTGACACACCTGCAAAATTTACATTTTGCATGCGGGCCTTTACGTGGGTTGGCAGATGCAAGCTTAACTAAGCCTCTCAATCAGAGGGGTCCTGGGGGGACCCTGCTTTGCAAAGCAACGCTCTCCAAAGGAGAGGCTCACGTGCTAAGTTGTACTTATGGCCTGAGATTTTAAGGTTTGAGGAAGATTTTTTTGCATTTTTTGGCTTCAAAAATTTTTAACTCAAAAAAGAACAAATTTTTCTCCAATGTGAGTTGGCAGAGTTCTAGGCCAGTATCCTCACTATGTTTATAAAAAAAGAGAGCTTGGTTTGATCAAAACTGCAAGCTCTACCCTGATTTTGAGAAGGTCTCTTCCATCGGCATTTTTGCTCTGCTTTTCTCAGTTCACCAAATCCCGGATTCCACCCGTAGAAGTGTGTATAATGTACATGTTCATGCTGTCAAGCCTTGAGGAAAAATAGGTGTCATGAGCTGTCAGAGATCGGACATTCAGTGGCAGAGATCTGGCAAAAGGGGTACTGGATACTGATGTTTTACAAAGATGCTCAAGGGCCATAACTTGAGTACAAGTTAGCATTTTGTCATAAAAATTGCTTGATAATTTGCAGAAAAATTGTGCTAGTCTGGGGGTCCAACGGCAGGCAGTAGGCTGGAGGTTGAGTAGTAGTTTTGGTGGATTTTGTAAAAATTTGGATCATTGGGTGGATGATCTCAGGCCAAACTCCCAAATTTACATGGAAGTCACTCCCTGACGGGAGGCACCTGCCTCTGGCAGGCCAAGGGTGTGAGTCTGAGTCTCTACGGTGACAGCAGGGCACAAGGTTGGGGGGACACTAGTTGAATTCCAAAGGATAAGGAAGAACAACCAGGAGGAAGGAAAGGAAGGAAAAGGGAAAGAAGAAAGAAAGAAGATAAGATAGAAGTCTTTTTACACTGATTTAAGCTTTTCAATCCTTTAAAGGAGATGGTTTTAAGCGGAGCAAACTCTACGCCTCCTCTCTTGAAGAAACAGAGAGGGTACAGTCAGAGGCTGCCTTGATTTTTAATGCCAACAGAAACTGGCAAAGGTTATTTATCAGGAAACCTATGTGGATTTAAGCTGCAGTCCACAGAAGCAATTAAGAAGAATGTTAAGAAGCTTTTATTGATTATTTGATGTCTTTATTGGTTTGATTCTTTATGGGAGAAGAGAAGAAGAAGGTAAAGGTTAAGAGGAATGAGGAATGATTAGATCAAAGCTCAAGAAGAACTTTGTAGAAGGAGAAGTTGGAATACCTGCTTACTATTCGATCAGATGACACCAAATGACCACAACAACGTAGGGAAATGATGGGACCTGTGTGATTGAGTAGTGAGGAGTGTTGATCCAAGTGTTCTGTGCTTCTTCTAAGTTGGTTGATGAGTGATGATGAAAATTTTCATCCAGCCGGTGGAGAAGTGGTTAACCTTGTTGATTGAAATGCATATATACAATATAGTTACAACTTGGAAAATGATTAGATGTTATGTGAACTTCCTGGTTAATTACTTCACTCTTATATTACTTCACACTTATACACAACAAAGTATGGATATTATAATATGGAAATATTTGTATTGAAGAGAGGAATGAGAAGATAACACTGTTGAAGCCTTTTGGGAAACTGTGTTGTCTCTAAGGCTGACAGAGGGACTTGTGTTAAGTTTGGGCAGATGGCACAAACTCACAAGCCAAACACATTTTTGAGCTCTATGGACCTAGAGGAACTCAAAAATATCTTGGCTAAGGGTTCTGACAAGCCCCTCACTTTTTTTTTTTTGGTTGGCCACCCTTTGGACCTGACCCTCAAATGGAGGTCTAAACCCATAATCTATGGGTTTGTAGGCCCATTTATGGGTTTATAATGGCCCGTATGTAACCCATGAAGTCAGCAAATTGAGTCTCAATGGCCGGTAACCGCCATCAAAGAGGGTCAATACTATTTCGGCCAACAAGGGAGTACACACTCTCTTGGATGGCCGATATTGGTCATCAGGAGAGTGTGTACTCTCTTGATGGCCGATGTCAGCCATCCAAGGGTACACACTCATCTCTTGATGACCGATATCGGCCGTCAAGAGAGCGTGTACTCCCTTGATGGCCGATATCGACCGTCAAGAGAGTGTGTACTCCCTTGATGGCCAATATCGGCCATCAAGACAGTACACGCACTCTTAATGGTTGTCATCAACCATCAAATTGAACGATAGATTCCTAAGGGGATCTGAGAGATTCCTCCTCTTGATGTTAGTTCACACCCGTGACTAACGACGACACCAACAAACACAAACCTGAGAGATTCCTCCTCTTGATATTAGTTCACACCCGTGACTAACGACAACACCAACAAACACAAACCTAGAAGGGTTGGTTGGGGAGACGAGTGAGTGTTTGAAACAAAACAATGAATGAATCAATTCCAACAATCTACCTGAGAGATTCCTCCTCTTGATGTTAGTTCACACCCGTGACTAACAACGACACCAACAAACACAAACCTGACAACAAGAACAAAGGAATGACAGAGAGATCAAGAGAGTGATGAGACAAAGAAATTGAGAGATGATGAAGGAACAGACCTAGAAGGGTTGGTTGGGGAGACGAGTGAGTGTTTGAAACAAAACGATGAATGAATGAAGAAAAGCGATACAACAGACTGAGAAAGCTAATAAACTACATTCATCCTGAGTTTAGGTTTCAACCAAAAATGACTACTTGAACTTAACCCTATTAAGTTCAATACATCAAAAGAGTGTGTACTCTCTCAATGGTCAATAACGGCCATTGAGAGAGTGTCAACCCTCTTGATGACCGGTCACAGCCATCAAGAGGGTGTGACACCCTCAATATTGGCCATCGAGATCTCTCTTGATGGCAAATATTGGCCATCAAGATCTCTCTTGTGGCCAATATTTGCCATTGAGAGAGTGCATGTAGACTCCCTTGATGAGCAATATTGGCCGTTGAGGGCGAGCTTGCGGCTGACTGGATTGAGTGCCATAACAACAAAAATTCAAGCAATAAGACATCAAGAAGCTTTGCATGTGAGTAAAATTGATTGGTATGGCTATGATTTACAGGTTCTAGCAGAGGAAACACCTTAGCTACTTCAAACACTCTATTTTGAGAGTGTCCACACCCTGAAAAGCTTGCCTGCAGAAAAAAAATCAAAAAAATTCAACCTCAGACTGTCCGGACTGCCAAAAAAAAGGTGCTGTTTATTGACATCCGCGACTGTAGTGCCACTGATCTTCTAGTTCTTGTTTGTCAGAGCATCTTTACCGGTCAGCTAGTTTAGCGCGCGGCTAAAACTTGAGCTAAGCTGCGGGTGGCTCAACCTCACCAGTTGTGGCTAACTGCCAAGCCAACCTAGCTAGCTCCATCTAAAAATGGTCAACCGCACAGGCAAACGACGCCGTCTCCTGGAGGAACTGGTTGAATTGGAATTGCAAGACAAAGAAGACGACTACAATGAAACCGATTCGCTGGAAGAAATTGATAGTGATGAACAGGATCAACCAAAGCCCCCAGCCCAACGCCGCCCAAACAAGGAAAGAAACCATCTTCTTGGTCACAAGAAGCTTCTTCAAGATTATTTCAATGAAGATTGCACCTACAACAATGCCAATTTTGCTTGCCAATTCCGCATGAGAAAGGAACTTTTCTTGAAGATTGCAGATGAGGTGGAGAATATTTGCCCATATTTAATTTATTCAGAAACGAGTAAGTCTTTATTTATTGATCATTTCTTGATCCAAAAAACTAAATGATTGAATAATTTCTCTAGGACTGTACGTGTAAATGGGGAATTTCGTGCTTTCACAAGATCACCTTGGCCCTTTGGCAGCTAGCCTATGGCTGTGTTATGGACGCAACAGACGAGTGCTGCCGATTAGGCAAAGCAACTGAGCGCAAAACCCTCAAGGAATTTTGCAACTCCATCAACACTCTCTACGGCTCCAAGTACCTTTGAAAACCAGACGCTAGCAATTTGACAAGGATCCTTGATATCAACAGCCAACGTGGTTTTCCAGGCTGCATTGGCAGCCTGGACTGCATGCACTGGGCATTTAAAACTTCCCGAGTGCAATGTCTGGCCAGTACAAAGGAAAAGAAAAAAGGCCAACTATTGTTTTGGAAGCAGTTGCCAACCAACGACTTTGGAGTTGACACTCTTATTTTGGCACGGCTGGGGGCCTTAATGGCATCAATGTGCTGGACCAATCAACTCTTTTTGATGATTGAATTTCAGGGATTGGGTGGGGCGTTTCTTTCAAAATATGTGGACGTCAATATAATCGGGCATACTACCATGTTGAAGGCATCTACCCAACCTGGTCAATTCTTATCAAAGCAAAGACGGTTGCTCAAGACGCCACTTCCTAGCACTTTAAAAAGCTTCAGGAAGCTTTCTGGAAGGATATCAAGAGAGCCTTTGGTGTTCTACAATCAGGCTGGGCTATCATCTCTATCCTGGCTTGGTTCTGGTCCCCCAAAGACATGGTGGCAATCATGCGGGCTTGTTTCATCCTCCACAATATGATTGTGGAGGATGGTGAACGCAAATTGACCAATACGTTTTCTTTACCACCAAGCAATGGTGCAACAAGTGCTATACATGTATTGTATAGGCCTATACATTGTATTGTATTTATTTTGGATTACAAAAAGGCTTGGTGTATTTGTATTGCAGTGGGAAACCAATACAATACAATACATCCCAAAAAAATGTATTGACCGTACCAATTGGCACAATATTAAGTTTGGGGAGGGAAATACATTTTTCGAAAATACACTGTACTGTATTGGATAAAAAATGCAATACAAATACAATGTATATACTATACAAAACAAGGCAATACGTGAGATATACAAATACGTGTATAGAACTTTTTACACCGTTGCACCAAGGACTACTCTCATTCCACCAAGAAGCAAGCCTTAATCCCAGAGCAAGAAAGATATACAATTTGTTGAACTCAAATCAGGAGCACAACATCAAAGGCTTACCAACAACTTGATTGATTTTAATTGGGCACAATTAGGGGCCAGGAACAATTAGATAAAATGTTCTCTTTACTTTATTTCTTTTTATCACTGAAATGAAATACAAACAACCATTTTTTTGAGGTGAAATGGCTAAGTTGAGCAAAAGAGAAAAAAAGCAAGCTACAAAAGCTGAGTTGAGCCAATGAGAAAAAAAGCAAGCTAAAAAAGCCAAGTTGAGCAAATGAGAAAAAAAGACTGCACAAGATTTATCTTCAAGGAAATAGCATGTATTATAATAAAGAGAGGAAAGGATCTACTTCCAATTCTTCTTAATCATACTCGAACTCATCATTGAAGTTGTTGGAGTCGGCATTGGCATTGCTGGAAGGGTATCATGCATTAAAGCTATCATAATCGCTGGGTGGAACCGACAAAGTTGCATCGACTTGTTCTTTGTTGAGCCTGTTGTTTGCCAAAGTGGACTGAGCTTGATTTTTTGTTTCAATTCTCTTCTTTTCTTTTTCTTTCCTTTGTTCACGGAGATCCTCAATGATATCCTCCTTTTGGAGCTTGAAGAATTTGCAAGCTAGATCATCAGGCTAGTCTTCATCTTTCTTGCACATTATCTCCATGTTAACTTGGTTGATTTTGGCCTGAGCAGCTCGCTGACAAATTTCCTTTGTCTTCTCCATTGCAATCGTTCATTTGGAGTAGTTGCTGGCATGCTGATTAAGCACCTTGATCTTCTTAGCATTGAATTCTTCTTCTTTCATTATTTGTTTTGTCGCACAAACTCCTGGTGGTTGTATGAAAGAGTCAGTTGGTGTAACTGCACCCGTTGCTGAGCTGAGTGGAGGGTTTCCAGCGCTAGGATTGGGCTGATCAGCTAGAGCCGCTCCAGTTGAGGTGTTGATAGGTGCTTTAGCCGTTGAGCTTGCACACGTGTCAGTCAACTCTCTCCATTTGGCAGATTGTTTGAGAACTTGCCAAGCTGCTTCATTCACTACCAGAAAATCTGCTTCAACTGCCACCAGTTGACATGCAGGCTAATCCCATCTTACTACTCTTTTACTTCCAAGTTAATTCAAAAATTCTTGCACAGTCACTGTGCACAATGCACAGTGACTGTGCATTGAAGTTATTTTGAAGTGTTATTTGAGTAAGATTCAAGTAACAGCAGAAGTAAAATCAAAGTAACTGCATGTCAACTGGTGGCAGTTGAAGCAGATTTTCTGGTAGTGATTGATGAATTGTTGGCCTTCAATCTTGTAGTACAATTTCTTCCCATCCGCCAAGAGATCACCCAAGACAGAGCCAGCCAGATGGACAATTTCTTTCGAGCTTCAAATAGATGCCGGAGAACTTCAATGTTGCCTTTTGGATATGACCCCATCTATGATGTAGAAGAGAGAGGGGGAAAAAACAATCAATGGACAGTTTAAAAGATGGGAAAGTAACATACTAACCGGTGCATTACACTCGTTGGTTCTCTGACAGTACCGGTTGAAACAAAGGTGTTGAAGTCATTGGCCACTTGTTGGAAGAATTAACCACGTTTTTGGCCAGTCAATCGGATACCGTCTGTGGAAATCTTGAGCCAACTTTTCGCAAGTTGTTTGTCTTCTTCTGGAAGCCAATTGGCACTTTGTTTTGGTGGCATTGTTTGTGTTGATATTGGATATGTCGGATATTGTGATGTTGTGTATACAGCGGCAAGTAGCTTTTGGTACCTAGCTGCTTATAGCCTAGCTTGCGGCTAACTGTTGCTAAATGTAGCAACGGTTAGCCAAAAATCTAGCTCCGCGCAAACTTAGCCCGGGTGTCGCTTGACCCGATGCGGTTGAGCTTTGGGGCTAAAGTGCTTAGCTTGGGCTAAACTAGCCACCGGTAAAGATGCTCTAAACCATTTTTTATCTTGAATAATCAGTTTCAGAGCAGCCACACCAGTCAGGGATTTTTAGACTAACCTAATCCACCAACTTATTCCAGAATAAGCTAAGTCCAGCCCTGCAACCGCATTGGCTGGCACTAAGTTTTGGATTAACCTGACTTAGTCCACGACTTTTATTTCATCCGCATTGGCATCAACATCACGCCGAGTTCTCCTACTTCAACATGCCAAAGGACAAAAAAAGAAAACAACGAGAATTAATCCGGCAAGGCCAAAGTATTGTTGAAGACATGTTTGAAGACAACATTGTAATGAATTTACTTGCCGACTCTGACGAGGAAGAAGAAGAAAAGACGGATTGGTCCCGACCAAAGCCAAACAAGGAGCGAGAGCATGTTCAATTCCACAAGCAACTGATGAAGCATTACTTCTACGAGGGCTGTACCCACGACAAGAAAGACTTCTGCTGTCAATTTTGAATGGACAGGCCTCTCTTTGATCAGATAATGAAGGATCTCACCAACGAATTTCCATATTTCCTTTGCAAGCCTGACTGCACTGGGAAAATAGGACTGAGCCCAGAGCAGAAGATCACTGCCGTTCTTCGACAATTGGCGTATGCGGTACCTTTTGATTCGACTGACAAATACTGCCGTCTTGCTGAAACTACGGCTCGGCAGAACATGGAAGTATTCTGCGACACGATTCAAGAGATATATGGCCCAACGTACCTACGCTCCCCAAACAACAAAGATCTCCGGAACATTCTTGCAGAAACTGAATCAAGAGATTTCCCTGGATGTCTAGGAAGCTTAGATTGTATGCATTGGGGCTGGAAAAATTGTCCCAAAGCTCATGCTGGGCAATTCAAAGGAAAAGAGAAGACTTTGACAATCGTTCTGGAGGCAGTTGCGACCCGTAGTACCTGGATTTGGCACAGCTACTTCGGAAACGCTGGAACGCTTAACAACATCAACATACTGCAGCAATCCCCTCTATTTGAATCAAACCTTGCTGGAGCGTCAACTTTGATCTTAATGGAACCAGCTACCCCAACGGATATTACCTTGTTGATGGGATTTATCCAGATTGGGGAACTCTAATCAAGTCAAAAGGCCTTGTTTCATCCAACCCGGCTACCAAACTCTTTACGAAGCACCAGGAGGCAGTACGCAAAGACATCAAACAAGCCTTTGGAATATTGAAGGCACACTTTCAGATCCTCGCCAAGCCCGCCCAACAATGGTACCCCGGAGACCTCACTTCAATCATGAACACGTGTATAATCCTACACAACATGATTGTTGAGTATCAATTGTCCCCAAAAACCCCACCTCCCCTTCCTGATTCCATCCAACTTATTCCACCTTGGTCTGAGCCAAGAAACACTCGCAACAAACTTCTCCAAGCCATCAATGTGAAATCTTCTGGGATTCACAACAGCTTAACAAGGGACTTGATCTTTCACATCTGGGATAAGCAAGGTAAAAACAAACTCGCATCTGAGTCTGAGGAGGAATCATCCGATTGATTCCTGTCATGCAACATGACTATGTAGTTTTCTTCTCTTTCAATGTGAATCAAGTAATGAATATGTTTCCTTTTGAGAAGAAAAGATTTCATTGCAAACAAGCGAGTTAAAAAAAGTGAGTCAGCAAAAAAAGTGAGTACATAAACAAAAAAAGGAAGTAAAAAAAAGCAAGGAAACCAAAAAAGTGAAGTAGAGAAAGGTAAAAAAAAGACTGAGCGTGTGTGCAAAAAAAAACCAAGCAGGGAAAAAAAACACACACAAACAGTAATATACAAGCAAAAAAAAAAGAAATTAAAACAATCAAAAATGATCAAGACAGATCAGGGTCCAGCCAGAGCAGCTCGCTCTCGGACCGCGCATCAGACTGTGTGTACAACCTTTGTACGCCTTTGTCCTGATCTTCATCTTTGTCCGACAAATCGCTATTGACATCAAGCGGTCCATTGGTCTCAGAGCTAGGTCCAGGTCGGTATGTTGTTGCTTGATTTGTTGAAGACAAAGATAATGAAGTTTGAGTTTGAGTTGGATTTCTGATGCGTTCCATTATTTCTTTCCGACGCGCAAGAAAGAATTCTCTTGCTTCCTCATCAGGGCAATTGTCTACACTTTGTAGCATGAAGAGTCAGTCTGATTTGTTTTGATCAATGCGAGCTAGTTTTTCCTGAATGTCGTTTGCGCAACAAGCTTCAGCAATTTGTAAAGTGGACTCCTTGTTGGATTTTTCCAGAAGCTTTAGTTTTTTTGTCGGAAATTGCTCTTTTCAACTTTTCTCTTCTCTGCTTTCGCGCCAGGAGGTCGCTTCCAGTTGGGATTGTGACCGACTGTTTCTGATTTGGTTTGATTCTTGGATAAGCTTGCCCGTGCCGGACTGGAGCTTCCTGAAACCAAGATGATGTTTGGCGCCATATTGTCTCAGCGACCATTCTTTGCTTTTCCTTTCTTGCCCATGTTCATGAACTTTTCACTGTTCTGGAGCAGGTTCCAGGCACGCTTGTAGATGAATTGCCGGCCTTCCTGGTTGAAGTATGTTTGTTTTGCTTTGCTTAGCCAATCGGAAGGGGAGGAACCTCGCGGCGGCTTTTCCTCAATCTTCTGGTAGATTGCACAAAAGATGAGTACGGCCTTCTGGAGGCTCTTCCATCTGATGTTTAAACAAAAGATGTTTCAAAGTCAGTCGTGGGCTGAAAAAGAAAGTCAAATAATGAAACCTACCAGGATTGAAGACCAGACAAGTCTCTCTGAGGGCCGGGAGCAAAGCGATTGTAATTCATGGTAATGTGATTGAAGAATTCGTCCTTTCCTTGTTGGTTTGCCATTACTGGATCGGTCAAGACTTCATGCCAGCTCTTGGCGAGCTGCTTGTCTTCTTCAGGAAGAAATTCATTTGGCAATCTTTTGCTTCTTGGAGTATTTGAAGGCATATTGCTGGTGGCGATGATTGGAGGTGGTGTTGCTATGGAGATGTAGCCACGGGGTGTTGCTATGGAGATGTTGCCACGGCAACACAGTATACTGGAGGACTTCCCTCCACTTGGAATTTCAAATGTACACGGTCTCATTCCAGATTCCAAACCTTATTTGGTGGTGAAAATCATTGACATTTAAGTTCCCACCACCAAAAGAGGTTTGGAATCTCATTCCAGATAGGTCAAATTTGTAAATCCCAAGAGAAGGGAAGTCCTCCACTTGTATTAATCTTCCTTTGTTCCAAAGGATATTGAATACAGCCGTTCTCACAAAGGTTGTCCAGCTTATTCGGATTTACCAGCTCAAAAAAAGGCTGGATTTGCCAAAAAACTCAGTAAATTTTGCAGATTCTATCTGCAGAATTAACCTTTCCCTGCCAAACTGTGTGTAATTCAGCTGCAGGGTTAAGTTTGGCTCAGTTTTTTTAGAAAATCCAACCTTTTTTTGGCCTGTGGATCCAGCCGACACGACAATCTTTATGAGAACGGCTGTATTCAATATGAAGTTATTCTAAAGAATAGTGGGGGATAAATCTATCCCCCATTATTCCAAAAACGACCTCAAGGATAAGATAATCCACCCTTATTCCGAGCCGGTGCGGTTGCAATTGCGGAATAAGTGCGCCAATCCGCGCTAAACCCCTGACCGGTGCGGCTGCTCTCAGAGTTTGTCATAACAACATTTTGTTCTTGTCGTTGCATACACACCTCTGCCTTGATCAAAATATTGAACAAGTGAAAAGAAAGGTGGTGTACTGTGGGACTCAAACCCACAACCTCAGCATTCATGAGTGATGCTCTGACCATTGAGCTAAGTACGCATAGCTATGTTGAACACATGTGGTGATCTGTGCTAGTGGATGATGTATTGCCTCCAATGCTGTTTGGAAGTCTCACATGGATGGATGTGTTAAGCAATGTGTATCAAGCAGGGCCGAGATTGACACTTCAACACAAAATAAAAAAACTTGGATGTGTCTCCTCCGTTCTCTTTGCATGAAGCAACTCCAGAGTGTTCCAGTGAGACAGCTTTCTTCTGAGTTTCGACAGCCCTCGGAAACTCCACTGAGATTTCCCTCTTCTCTTTTCTTCTTTCCTTTCCAAACTTCACTTGAAGAAAACTTGAATTTCAACAGATTTCAACACCCTCGATGCCTACAGTGTGCAATGAGAATGAAATGCCGGCAGTCGTTTCTGTTTCCCTTTTTACCTCCCCTGTGTTGTCACTCTTGCTTCAGCCGTGTTCTTTGATTGTTTGTCACGTTTCTTGAGCCCATGTACTTTGAATGTTTTCAACTTGAGCACATATTTAAATAGCCCTTGCCACTCTTGCCTTGAAGATTGTTTCCCATTGTTTGTAAGTGCTGTGACAGACTGCGACTTACATACCAGTGCAACCTTTGTTATTCAAGAAGTAAAAATGGATTCGATTCATTCAATTCTCAGGGACCGAGAACGAACGTTGAACTTGGAACTCCAATGCAACTATTCGATGTAAATACACATGACGTAAGGGTTAAAGGACTATATCATGGAGCGCGCGACTTGCCACAACTACATACCCTCCCAATCGCTCAACCGGCGTTGAGTCTGAGTCCTTAATCAAACAGAGGGATTTGCAACTTGATGTACACAGCGTCGTTTCTTACCGGCTCAATGCAGCATGAGGCAGCATCGCCTTTGACCAAAGATGTAAATGCCCAACCATTTAAACTTCTATCCATTCCTTGTCCAAACGGATATGTGTGTATGTTGTCAGTTATATCGCCCATTGTTTCAGGAGTGTAAGTCTTCCAATGCCCTCCATTATAAAAAGGGGCACCTTTCGGCTGTTGTTCAGTCATCCATATATTCAGAAGACTCAGAAAATATTTTGCATATTTCATTCGAGTACATACCTACCACGTTCCCCTACACCTATCGCAAGCCACGTTACAAAGACCCCAGATAACCAAAAGGAGGACTTGATCCATCCCATTTACTTTTACAGACGGTCAGCATGACTGATAGTATCATTCCGCAAGGAGTACCCCAACAAAAGCTGACATGATATTCGTATAGCCCTTAGTAACCCTAACAGACGTTCCGAAAATGAGCACAGTTCGTGGAATTTTCAAGGGTAAGAATTGGGAACATTGCACCTCGAAAGTTGAAGCAGAAAAGAAGCTCATTTTTTCTTTCCATCTGACCGTTTGGGTTGCATTGGCTATAGGGGCCGCGAATAAAATTGGAGCTGTTGCTGCTGGTGGTTTGGCAGGAGCTGCTTCCGCGCCGTCTCTCGCTGTTGCCGGCATACAAGGTCTAGGTTTTCAGACTGCGGGAATTATCACCGGAACACCTGCGGCGACACTCATGTCTTCCTATGGGGGGTTGGTTCCGGCTGGCAGTGCCTGCGCTACTTTGCAGAGCATCGGAGCCGCGGGAGCCCTTGGGGTAGGCGCTACTGTAGCTGTCGCAGCAGCAGGCGCATATGTTGGAGTCAAGGTCGTAAGCAGTCTCGCTGGGACGGACTCGGAGTAAACCTACCGGCGGCATCAACAACTTTTGATGAAGGCGAAATGGAATCCCGCCGCCCTTTTATATTTTCTTTTTCATTTCCCGTTATTAATCTCTCACCTTATAAAATCACTGGCCCGTTGTTTGACATCGCATAATGATGCCATTCGCTGAAAAGTCTTACCTTATCTTCTATGTGTATGGCTGAAAATCAATTGTGAAGTATTCAAAATCTGAGTAATATGGCGGATTGCCAAAGAGAGTGATGACTAAATAAACAAACTCACACCGGGAACATTCTTGCTCCTCACTATGTCTCACTTGAAGGGTTCTCAAAGAGAGCGATTTTTAAATAATTATATTCACAACGGGAAAAGTCTTCCTCTTCACTATGTCTTGTTTTTTCTTCAGAAATTATTTTGGGAATGCATATAGGTTTGCAAAGAGATGGATTTTTAATTTGCAAAGAAGATAATTTTATTTATGATATCAGTTACAGTAGCCACATAGTGTATTTTACCATCATCCCCCATCAAATGCATGTCATTTTTCTTCAACCAATAGTTAACAAATTGCCAACAGAGTTGATATCTTTCCTTTTTTTTTGAAACCATGTGCTTTGCTGACTCCGAACCAAGGAAATTCAAACTGTCGTGGACTTTCTTTTCCCAAAGTTCTGCGTTCTCCTGAAATTTAGCCTCCTCAAGACGGAACCATACTTCCTTGATGAATTTGATCATCTGTTTGATGTCATCAATTGTTAAACGATCTTGTTTATGCTCCTTGTAAAATGAAAGAACTACCACCATCAAGAGATGAGAGATTTTGGTGACTTCTTCAACAAGTCGTTCAATGGCTTCGAGTTCAAATTTTTTTGTCTTGTGATGGGATATTGGCAACTCGACAGTTGTTTTCAATTCTATTCTTCATATCTTCCATAAGTTCGCTTGAAAAAAATTATGACGGCCGAGATTAATTTTCTTGTTTGAGATTGCCAAAAGAACATCATAATTTTTAACACTTTTAGTATGGAAATTGACGTTTGCTCCAGGAAATTTTGACTTCGACTTTGATCCTGCGGTATCTTTTCATGAATATTTTTGCTTGATCTCTGTGAATGAAAAAGAAATCTTCCACATCTTTCCATTTCAACTGGTTAAGATGTTTTAAAAATTCTTCTTGGTTTTAGCCTTGTCTTTTTTTTTAGGATCTCCTTGCAAAAACGCCCAATCATATAAGTTGAAAGATTCTTCTGTGTCAACGCGTAAATCCGTAGCTGCTGAGGATGAGGCCTGACTATCACGGTGACCGCGTTGTTCCGGCGGAAATTCCATCTGCGGTACCGTGTTCAAGTCGAACTGCATCCTCATCGGCGTGCCTTCCTCACATCCAAATTCCCTTGCGGCCGTAAGTTCCATCTGCGGTACCGTGTTCAAGTCGAACTGCATCCTCATGGGCGTACCTTCCCATCCTGGCCCCATTGCCGCCGTAAAAGCTGAGAAAGATAGATGGAAGGCATAGTAGATGAAACTGTACCGCATTGTGTTAACTGACGGGGGCGAATTCCGCGTGCCCCCAACATGAAGATGTTCTTTATTCCAGTGGGAAAATGGCGGACGGTTTTCGCTTGTCGAGTTGTGTGTCCCACTGGGGCGCGGGGACGTGTCTGAATTTGTTTCAGTGTTCCATCTTGTATTTTATTACACTTTTGGTGTTCATCAGAGCCCGTGGGTATTTTGCGAGCCACGTGCGCTTACAAGTTACAAGATCAAGTGGTATGCGGTACATATGTTTTGGCCCATTGGTGTAAATAAGTCAAAACTGCCATGATGCCATCTAGTAGCATATAATTAAAAAAACCCTGAAACATGTTTTCAACTTTCTGATCAAAGTTGAATTCACGGCTTTGAAAAAGAAAATCCATCATCCTGTAAATCGTTAAAGACTGATATAAACAGGTATTTGAAAGTTATTTGAAAACTATTTGAAAAGTATTTCAACAGCGGAATTATTGAAATTTTATTAAGGCAGCAATTATAAACACGCTTTTGAAAAATATTTAGTTTGCTTTTCGTTTGCTTTTGAAATAATAAATTTATTATTTTTTTATAGAAAAGTGTTTCAAAAATAATCTCAAAACTAATTCAAAAGTGATGCAATTATAAACCCACTGTTGCGCCATAGACCAAGCTGCCCAGCCCGCATGAATACACAATAATTGCCCACATGTGCCCACGTTTCACATTCCTGATCCTTGCGGGGGGAAATGCATACGAGCTTTTTTTTTGCATATATTGTGATGCCCATAAGATCTTGGACCACTGGCAGCAATCTGTTTTTTTACCGCCCAATGATTCCCCCCACCCACAACCCAACCATGACTTGCGCGGCCCTCTGGTATTGGCACCACAAACAACAACAAGAAGAAAACGATACAATCTATGTACGAGCTAAACGGGTGGCATTCCGGCGACTCCCGCGTTGGGAGCCGTGGAATGACAATACAATTCCCGTGGTGCGGTTCCTGGAATTGTTCCGGATGAGCATCACCGACTTTCAGTGGCTCTCCAACAGATTGCGAGCCGAACTTGAGCTGGATCCGTTAGGCCGCGGGGATCCACTAACTGTCGAGGCACAAGTAGCCGTTGGGCTGTACCGGCTAGCACATGGGTCATGTTTTGTGACTATTGGTCACATTTTCAACATAGGAAAAGAAACTGCCGACAAGGCATCTGGACGGTTCGTAACTGCGGTTCTGACGCGGTTGCGAGAGCATACTGTGAGGTACACATCCCTGACCTGTATAGGTTGTTCCATTTGCCTTACTGACTCGTGATTTATGGCAGCTTCCCACCAATGGACCGCCTGGACCTGTGGCAAGAGATCATGGATACCTTTGAGTCGCGACACGGCATTCCAGGAATTGTAGGAGCCATTGATGGGACCCACATTCCAATTGCGATGCCTGCAACCTCAGTGGATGGATGGAAGGGCTATGTCAACCGAAAGAGCTGGCCCTCAATCATCTTCCAATGCGTAGTTGATGGGGACGGCAACTTCAGAAATGTCAGTTGATGCTGTTTACTTTGATGCTCCCTTGCTTTATTGGTTTTACTAACCGCGAGTTCTTTCAGGTCAGCGGAGGTGGTCCAGGTTCAATGCATGATAGCCGGGTCTTTCGACGATCAACTCTCGGTCAAAGCTTAACACCTGGCACGGGGGGTGGCAAGGAAAATCCCCCCTGGAAGCTATTTTAATTGGCGATGCGGGCTATCCAAGCAATGCCGACATACTTGTTCCATACCCGTCGGTGGTCAACCCGGCAACGAGTGGTTCAATCACATCCAATCTTCCACTCGCATTTGTGTTGAGCAGGCCTTTGGCCGTCTGAAGAACAGGTTCCGGATTCTCCTCCATGCGCAGAACGCAAGCCCTCTGCGAGCCAGGAACAACACATATGTATGCATGATCCTGCATAATATACTCAACCAACGCGGAACACTGTACCTTCAGCTTTGGGACAAGCGGGGGCGCCAAGAGCAGCCCTATGCAGAATTGCCACGGACCAATGAGGCCGACAATGCAAGCGAACCCCCACCACTCAGCTCAGTGACTATGTGGACAAAACGCGACATCATTCGGGATGTCTTATACATGCCATAGCTTTTTGATCTGCCTCTTCCTATGCCTTGCACAATTTATTTTCTTGATTTCATGTGTTTCATTCCATTTATCTATGCAGAGAGAATGATATCAGATTATCCACTATTTGTTTTATGTGCCGTACTTGAGAGATAGGTGTTTGCAACGCTGCCACCTGACCCCTGAATTGTTGTTGATTGCATGTCAACCCCGCCATATGTACTAGGTTGGGATTCAATGTGAGAACTGGTGGCAGAGGCCCCTTGAATGGTGGTCGATTGGCTATCTTCTATGCCAATCAGAGGCGATGGCATCTCTAAAGAAGGAGAAAGCCGTGGAGAGGCTGGCTCCAGTGAGCGCACCTGGTAAGACGGGAGTCAGGGATTTCTAGTGTTAATGCAGGTTGAAGAGTACTTGTAATACCCACATGTTGATCGGTCTGCCGAGTGCCAATATACCTGTAGACGGTTATATAGAGCTTGTCAATGATCACAGGATTGGTATCAGGAATCGTGTCTGTATACGAGTGGTGGTCCATGGTGACTGACTTGAGGTTCAATTGGAGAGACAAATGCAAAAAGTGCGAAGTAGATGGATGAAGAGTTGTTCGTTTTGCAATGAACCAACCCCGAGGAAAGTTGGCTCACCCGCAAAGGGCAAATACAGCTACCAAAGACATGTTTTGTTTGTTTCTCATTGACGCTTGTTGAATGACACCAAAGGATTTTCCTCATTTAGAGGATGCATATTCTTGTTTGATAGAGGGCACTGTAAGCCAGAGGATATATACAAGGAGAGCGAGAGACAAGCACAAAAGGAGTGGAAGACAAGAATAGCCAGAAACAAGCGACTGAGAGAAGATGAGAAATGATCACGGCATCAAGGATCTCCTGCTTCAGGTTTATCCGTTGGAGGAGTGATTGGGCACTCATGTGCCCCCCAAAAAGCCGACTGAGCAAGACTGCCTGCGCCATGGCCATGCGCTCCTGATTAGCCTCGTACCGACGGGTCTCTTCAAGACGCTCTTCCCGGCGGTTGTCCTCCCGCTTTTGCTCTCTCTCAGCCGCGGCCTCTCGCTCCAGCCGTTGCCTCATTCCGGGCCTCTATTCGGTCAAGGCGTGCCTGATTGAGGTTATCTTGACGAATGGTCTCCTTGAGCTCGGCACGTTCCTCGGCATCGCGCCGCTCTTCCGCACGAAGCTCTTTGGCGCGTTTGCGTTCGTCACTCATCCAGAGAGCGGTTTGCTCTTGGGATTTTGCCATGAAAAGCAACATCCCAGAGGCTGCGGCGTCTTCCTTTTTGGGAGCTTCTTCAATCTTTCCACGACGACGAGGCAATGTTCCTCCAACGGCTGAGGGCCGTGAGGACACTTGCTTGTTAGGGGTAGCAATGGCCGAGGGGACTTTGGAGGTGGTGGACTTTGTGGTGGCGGCCTTGGGGGTGGAGGCCTTGGAGGCAGGGGTGGTTGCGCTCCTGGTCTCTTTTGTTTGAGATGTGGTCACTGAACCGGTTGCCATTTGGGACCCAGCATCTACCGTGGGCAGGGGCCCCAGCGAGCCATCCAGATCTAGAGGCTCCGGAAGAGGAGAGAACGCACAAGGATCTGACGGAGGTGATGAGGCATCCAAAGCGAGCTCTTCGGCTGTAAGCGGGGTTGGAGCAAAACGTCGTTGCTGCTTTTTTGGACGGGCTTTCTCCGCGACGGACTCATCTGAGGATGGAGGTGCATCCGACTCGGTGTCGTTGGGTGTGTCTGACTCCCTGGTGTCCTCAGGTACCCCGTTCAGCACCAGATTGAGATCATCGTCCAACTCGCCATGGCCCGTTGCATTAGCCGCCGGATTTTTTTGGTGCATCTCCAAGAGGACATCATACAACTGACGCAAAGCAGAAATACGTCAGCGCACATTGGCCAACCACCAACCAACCAGAGTTGTGTGGCGTGAGACTAACCCTGCAAGGCAAACCAAATTTGATCAACGCTGCAAAAAGCCCCTCGGACCCAGATCGATCGATAACATCCTTGACTTGCTGGTGGATTCAAAAAATGTAGGCAATGCAAGCTCCAGCGTCAGAGAACATGCTGCAGTATTCACCGGTCTGTTAGACTAACCCTGTAAAGTCCTAATAGAGCCCGGTATCTCCGGAGGAGGGCTTCGTGATTGATGCCGGCGAGCAAGGGGAAATAGTCGAGGGGGACATCACGTGATGAGAAAAATTTCGCAAACTTGACAAAACCAATATGATCCCGACCATCCAAATGCTCCTCGTGAACCATCTGGACAAAGAACAGAAGCTCAAGGGAGCTCTCCTCACTCCACTTAAATCACGCCAAGGCCTTTTCGTTGTCCTTGACGAGCTTACGCGCAGCCTTGTTGGTTGCTTTGAGCTGAGCTTCAGCCCGCTTACTTGCTGCCTTTTCGAGCTTTTCCTTTTTTTTTCAACGCTTGGGCGGCCTCGGCGGCCTGAATCTCAGCTGGACTGCGATTCGGTCTTCTAGAATGGCCTGGCGCAGGCTTAGGGGTTTTTTTGGGAGGCCAAGGTGGCTGGCTGCAAGGTGCTTTGGTGGTAGAAAGGGTTGGCTGCATCTGAGATGCTTTGGTTGATGGGGGAGGAGGGACTGTGACTCGTTTGGGAGGAGGCTGGCTCTGTGGGTGTTGACCTGGCGGCATGTACTGAGGAGAGTGCTGGTACGGGTTGGGGTAAAACCCATCGTCCATGTTGTTGTAACGGGGGTCCAGGTTGGGGTTGCTGTAACGTTGTTCGGGGGCCGCGTTGCTGAACCGTTGGTCGGCATTCATGTTCACATATTGGTTTGGCGCAGGCCATGAAGGTTGGCCGGAGTATTGCTGTTGTCCAACGTATGGCAGTTGTCCATATTGCGGGGCATTGTATTGTTGGTTGGCGGGATAATTGTCAGGGTCGCCACCATTGCCATTGGCATCCATGTTGCTGGGATGGCCACTGGGGTGGGATGAACCCGAGATGACTATGGACAGGGAACTTCACTTCCCTGGTGCAAGGAAACACATGCTGGCATGATATTGACAGCGCCCAGGGAGGCTGTATGGACCACACAAGCGTGTGGTCCATACAGGGGTTGTTGTACTGCTGTAAGCTGCTGTAGTGATGTTTCAGAGAGAAATATTGCTTATTTATTTTATTTCAATATTCAAATCAACCCCAGGAGTCGATTTGAGACGCTTTTGAAAAAAAAAAAAATAGCATTCCATTATCTTTTCATCTTCAAAAACTCTTCAAAAGAAACTCAAAAACTTTTCAAAAGCGCTTTATAATTGCTGCCTAAAAAAAGATAATTCAAAAAGTTTTCAAAAGTGTTTCAAAAGCTGCCAGGTTATAAACCAGTTCATGCAGCTTGGGTACAATTAAAGATTTCCAGCTTTCTTCCTGGTATCGATGGTATAGATCCAGTAGAACCCGCGTACAGAAGTGGGAGCTGTAGCGTGCTGTAGTGATGTTTCATCACTCTCCTTACTATTTTTTTCTGAAAACCGCATCTCAAATCGACCTGGAGGGTCGATTTGAGATGCTTTTGAAATATAATAATAATAACTTCTTATTAAATATTAATAAGGAATTATCTCAAATTCTTTTTAAAAAAAAATTCAAATAAGTTTCAAATTGCGTTTATAATTGCTACCTGAAAGAATTGACTGAGAGAGATAAAGTTGTTCTCAGTCGTTCCTTTCAGTACACAAAAAAGTTGTTCTCAGTCGTTCCTTTCAGTACACAAAATCAGTCCATTTGAGGGAGTAATTTTCCAGAATCAAATATGTTTTTATTCTCGAATATCTTGTGAACCTTCCACAGAATTCTCTTCATCGGTGTTGAACAATTTTTCTGCTAAATCAACAGTGTCTTCTGACACTGTGCTCCAACAATTGAAAATGCTTCACTGCTAGCGCAGCGCAGCATCTGAGACTCTTTTATAATGGAAAAAGATTATACTCTTACCATCCTATCTTCCTGGGAAATAAAAGGTTGGAAGTCAAACTGATAAGTCAAATAAGTGGTAACACCTCTGTAGTGCCAAAATGACATTTCAATCAAATTTTGTTCATGAATCACTTTCCCAAGAGATAGATCTGGCTTGCACTGTGATCCAGCAGGGATATTGAAAAGTTGGACTGTGAAGTTCAAAGCTCAGAGCTTTCACTTTTTTTTTAGTCAGAGATTCAGATGTGGTCTTTGGATGTGAAAGAATTTTGGGGGTTTGAAATAAAATTTGGCTTTCAACTTATTTGACTCATCTTATTATAAGAATGGCTGAATTCAATCATGCAGGCTCAAGTGAGCTTTAGTAAAAGATAGAGAAGGAGGCTAGTTTATTCTCTCTGGATCAGTTATATCCATGTCCAAAAAATTGAATTTTCAATTTTGAGAGAAGCTTCAGCCATGAATACAATTTTTCAGATTGTGGTTGGACTGGGAGTAAATATATACATGTGTTTTGTTAAGAGCATAGTCTTAGTGATAAAGCAGTGACACAAGAGAAAGAGGAGAGGAGAAGAGGGGAGACGTGAATTCTGAAGATTCAACAGAAGTTAACCAATCTTCTGAAAGTAACAAAGCAAATCAAAAGTTCCGCAGAGCACAAGAAAATTCCAAGCACTGTATAGGTACAACTGCAGGTAGAAACAACTGTAGGCAGAAACAACTGTAGTTTTAACACATTGCTTGGAGCCTCACAAAGTGACCTAGATCCTGGAAGACTCCAACAAACAGTTGAACAAAGAGGCTAGAACACATGTGGGACCGCCTTGTGTAAGACGTCGGTGTTAACTTGGTGTTGATTGTCTTGGTTGTTCAACCAGACTTGAAGTCAAGACCAGAAAGGTTATGCGCAAGAAGCAACAAGGCGGCCGCGGAAGCCACAAAAGTGAGGATGTGTGCGCAGTGGATAGGATAATGCGTTGCTCTGGTGCTATCCGGAGGGGAACTACCTTCTCCTCCGGGCTGAGCCGCAGTCGAGTAAGCTATGTGACCTCCGTCACAACAAAAAGCTTGTAAACCCTTGGGGTTCAAGCCGTGCTGCGCGCCTCGCACCACCCTCTTGCTCGGGGTTGCGCGTGCGACCGAACCCGAACTTGATAAGTCCCGCTGGCGCGGGAGGGCCTCCCGTCCGCGGCCCGCGCAAGCGTGGCGCGGTCCGGAG
This sequence comes from Puccinia coronata f. sp. avenae, assembly GCA_002873125.1. NCBI lineage: Eukaryota > Fungi > Basidiomycota > Pucciniomycetes > Pucciniales > Pucciniaceae > Puccinia > Puccinia coronata. The sequence continues at coordinate 770,050 of PGCI01000005.1, forward strand.
GCCCTCCCAGCGGAACTTTTTATTCGGACCGAACCGCTGCGTCGACCATCCGGTAGCGGTGCGCTTGGCGCGGCTGAAAGCCCTAACCACTGGTGAGAGGATGCGCCGAAACCTAACCGACTGTTCCAGGCCCAGCTGATCGGACATATCACCGCCCACCCGCAGCCCCACGACAAACAGCTCACCCGACTCCCAGGAAGACGACGACGACTCGAGATGGCACCCAAGTACGCCGCCGCACACCTTATTCCCAAGAAGGAGGACGGGAAGGAAGACCGCAAGGCCATCGCTCGGTCGCGAAGCAACTACCTCCGCGTCCACTTCAAGAACACGAGGTAAACCGAGACTTCTCCCTCCCACTCGCTCGGCCTGAAAAGACGCCGAATACTTCACAATTTTCCTATCACAACGAACCGTCAATCTCCTTTTTGCCTTTTCATCCATTGACTTCTGGGTTTCTTTCACCCTTTTGACTTGCAGGGAGACCGCCGCCGCCATCACTGGCCTCAAACTCGCCAAAGCCCTTTCTTTCCTCAACGATGTCACCGAACACAAGCAGTGTGTTCCTTTCCGAAGATTCTCTGGCGGTGTCGGACGAACTGCCCAGGCAAAGGCCCACAAGGCCACTCAAGGTCTGTTGCGATGCTGCCCCGGCCCTGAGGAGACTTCCGTCCTGAATGACTTCTATTCGAACAGGTCGATGGCCTCTCAAGTCGGCTAAATACATGATCCAACTGCTCAAGAACGCCCAAGCCAATGCCGTCGCCAACGAGCTTGAACCCGAGGACCTCATCATCACCAGTGTCAACGTCAACCAGGCCCCCAAAACCCGTCGACGCACATACCGTGCTCACGGACGAAGTGAGTCTTAGTATCTCTTGATGATGAACTTGGAAGCAGACCAACAAACTTGGCTCACGTCGTCATTGCCATTTCCAGTTAACCCATACCAGGGTCACCCTTGTCACGTGGAGATCGTTCTGACCCCCGTTACCGCAGAAGTTGAAAAGGCTGAAGATGTCGTGGTTACAAAGCGTCGAGGAGTTCGAGCCCCCAAAGCGATCGCAGCTTCGTAATACATGAACATCACAGTTACACTTCCCCTTCCATCATGATGTCTATGTCTACTATGCAATGCGATCCAAATATACTTTCAGAGGCTTTCCGTCGTTTCTATTCACATTGTTGAGGCGAAGACCTTCCGTTGCCCCGATGAGCTGGGCTCTCACCTCCGTCAGTTTGCTCACTTGCCACCACGCATGGCATTCTTTTGTAGATGGGCCACATATTCCAACCTCCAAATCTATCTCTAGCGAACGCTTGGCTCTTCCCTTCAACCAACGCTTGCTACACCTGCTCAATTGAAGCAAGATTGCAGAGCCTCATGAACAGTTAACACGCCTCTTTCAGTGAACTATATGATATCTTGCCTAACGTCTCGCCAAACATATGTGGCACTGGGACTAGGGAGAAAGTCACGTTGCTGCGTATGAAGGAATCCTCCTGAATCTCCTACCACCCAAAACTGTCTAGTGACACTCAGCAAGGTAGAACTGGTTATGCCCGTCATACAGAATCTCGTTAGCCCATATGTAATCGCCATGACGCAGATGCCTGCTATGAGGTCCTTGGTCAGTGCATCTTGTTGTGTGAATGTTTCCTGCCTGGAGATATGCCCAGCGAATGATCACAGACCATCATCAGCTGGAGTCACTTGTTATGAGAAGCTATGCATGCACGTTGAAAGGAGAAATTGGCACATTGAGAATCACAAAAACTAGAACAAAAAATGATTCTGGAAAACCCAGCAAAACTTGAATTTATATAACAATAACAACAATGTTATAATTTATTTGTGTCAATCCAGTTTTAATTTCCTTGTGCCATGTGGGATGATAGGGAAAGGCCTGCTGATGCCAGGGACTAACACTGTGTAGTTATCTTGGCTTCATTTTTACTGAGTGTTGAAGTGAATTTGCCTGTTTAAGCATTCACATCATCCTGAGACCGTTGATCCTGCCTGCTTCACTGAAATTGATCAGGCCCTTGACCCCAGAAAAAAAGGGGGGCTATTGTGTGTTTCAACTACATCCAAAAGCTGCTCTACAGACAGTTACACTAAATACCTTCCTGCAAAATTCCCAGCCACCATTGCTAGAATGTTGATTTTGGCTGTGGCACTCAGATAAGACTTGTCAGCCTGATTCTTTGATGTCAAACCAAACACAAATGTGCATCTTACTTTGGTATAACTCCAGAAACCCCAAAAAATTAGCTGGGTTACATGAAACAAGCCTATTAGCATGTACAAACCTGCATTTTCAAAATGGAGCCCAAAATGGCAAAAAATGGCCAGATCCTGGCTTTTTTTCAAAAACAAAAAAAAACATGTGGTCAGTTTTCACCATTTCTGACCTCATTTTGGAAATAGAGACATAAGTGTTTGTGTATTGGAAAAAGGTGACAGTGCATGTATGGTGTGTTAGGCTTGTCTAGGCCTCTTGTTAATTTGTACCCAAAAATTAATGAAGTGGGATAGAGCAATCAAGTTAAAATTGACTCTACTTTATTGTATGGAATAGATAAACTTAAACCAGCTATTAGTTCTGGCAGTGATTAATGATTTATGTGATTGTTGTGATTGTTATCACCATGTTTACGGATGCTTCTCTTGCTGACAAGGGACATCAAGAGATCTTAAGGTTTTACCTCATCTCTATCTCTTGCCAATCCGCCTGTATGAAAGGGCCATGAGCCCACCAGGAAGGGTGCAATCTTCTCAAAGGGGGGTTCAAGACCTGCTCTGGAAGCTGCAAGAGAGCTTCTGTCCAATAATTTCACAACTTTCTTGGTGAGCAGGTTATGATGAGTCCAACCTGATTTGATTTATGGACAGAGCTACAGAAAAGCTTCTGACAAAGGACACAACTTTTTTTGTGGTGTATAATGTTGTTTTTTTCCAACGGTGATGCCAATGAATGCGTGAATGATGGGTACCAAGCATTTCCTAATTTTACACCACAATGTGGAAGGCCAATCCACCTGAAAAATGAAAATAAATCAACTTGAAATAATTTTTGCTTCTTCAAACTTTATTGGTGCCTGAGAAAGTGACTGGCTTCATGGCTTTAAGTTTTGTGGATCTTTGCCAGAGGGCTCAGCCAGTCATTATTGTTGAATCAATTCCCAAGAATTTCCAATTCAAATTGTGGTGATACAGCTGATAAATATCTTGCCAATAGGAATGAAAAATGAGGCCTTGCCTTGTTGCTGATATCACTGTGGTGATAATGAAAACTCATGTGAAAGCTGATGAATTTTGGCTGGAGTTGATCAGACCTCAAGCTTAACTAGTCCTCCACGTGCGTGGGGGGCAGCAAAGCTGCCCACGCCAGTGGAGGCCTATACCCTAAGTTGGAATTCCCGCAGGATGAGTTTTTGAAGTTGGGCCAAAAACCACACTTTTTGTCTTCATCCTTCTGTAGCAACTTCCTCAATCACATCTGCAGAATTTCCTTCCTAGGGCATAAAGGCCTGCATCTTGGCTTTTTTTTTATGTCTTTCTTTTCTTTGTATCACTCATGACTATTTTTAAAACAATTTTTGAAAAGCATTGTTTTCAGCCCAAGCTCCCAGAGCTAAGCTAGATTGCCTCGCTTTTTCAGCTCTGTCATTTGCAAGCAAGTCGGGTTTTCAAATTTGCTACCATCAGATTATGTCCATAGGGTTTTGGACATACAAGATGTTATCATATGGGTTAGCCTAGCTCAGGTGGATCTTGATCCTTCCACTTTTAAAAAAATATTATAAAATCACCGAGTGGTGTATTAGCTCTGAGCTTTTGTTAGATGAGCAGGGTTATGTGGGCCTGCAAGTAGCCGAGACCAAACATCCTCAGAGTTTTGAGGAATCCCGGTGATCTAAGGATGGATGTTGCTCCCACCAAAACTGTGGAAACTCATCACGCGGGGTTGTCGACATAAGGCGCAAGTCTCCCCGCTTCGCGAACCGCCTGGCCTGCCAAGGCCACGCGCCGCAGTCGAGACTTGTGTCAAGTTCGATCAGACCTCACTCTGGATCATAGTTGCTGACTTGATATTCAGTGTTGGATGAACCTTTTCATTTGTTATGTGTTCAATGTCACCTGCCACCTCTGTTGTCCCCTTGACTTCCCACATGGTTGCTTTTGTCATTTGATGAGTGTGACACTTGCGACGTAGTGTGACACGTTGTGCCAGTGTCGGCTGGACTGCGCCGCGCGCGTCCGCGATTTGGCGCCCGCCTCAACTCAAGTGTTTGATGAGAGTGAAGTCAAATCAAAGCATTCCAAAATTTGGTTGCATACCCATCTCGTTTCAAGACTCAACATAAATTTGACTGACTCAATCCTTCGATCGGCCAGCCTACTACAACGGGTACCAAAGTTCAAGAAGGAAGATACTTCGACACAAGGAAAAGCTCTTCTAGTTCGAAGAAACGAGAATATCAGTATGGGAAAAGTGAGTAAACTGACTAACTGCTTCTCGAGGAGTACTTGGTTCTCAATTTGTTTTTTTGCGTGTTCGTATCAGTCGAGGAACAAATCCCGATCCAATAATAATAACGGCGGGGATATCAGCGTCAAGAAATCTAACCAACGATGGGATTCATTGCCAGACACCAACGAAGCGTTTGTCGAATATTATAAAAACCAACAGAAGATTGCTGAAACCGAGGAAGAATGGAACCAGCTGTTTACTTCCTTCAGGACAGATCTGCCTACCACTTTCAGGGTCACAGGTGGTAAAAAGTTGGGACTCTATACTATCAATTATCATTTTCATGTGATCTCGACCTTCGTCAGGGCTTAACCTGAAAATTTTGTTTTGTATGCACTCGAAATTCCAACCCGAAGAAACGCGACTCAGTTAAATAAAATCATCGAGGATACCTACGTGCCTTTTCTCTCAAATCTCCGGATAAATAATGAATTGGTTCCACCACCAAATAAAATTTCATGGTCAGTCACTGTTTAATTATTATTAATCCGGCAGTTGTCATTACATGCATTGAACGCTGGTCCAACCCTTGTAGGTACCCGAATGGAATGGCTTGGGAGTTCCGGGCCCCAAAGCAACTAATTCGAAAGTCGGCGGAATTGAAAAAGAAAGTCCCATCTAAAAGCGCTGTCCTCATCGATGTAACCGTTTTCTAACTTTTTTTTTTTTTGATCCAAATAGATTCCAAAACTTTCTTGTTTACGAGACCGAGGCGGGGAATCTATCCAGACAAGAAGCGGTCTCAATGGTTCCGCCATTACTGTTGGATGTCCAATCTCATCATTATGTTAGTTTACTCGGATTCTTGCACTCGACGCTTTTTTCCTTCATTTGTTTTGTGAGGACTGACTTGAGTGGTACTGGTATCAATATAACAGGTACTGGATGCATGTGCTGCACCAGGCTCAAAAACAGCACAATTGGTCGAAGCCCTCCACCACTCCAATCCAGGCTTGATTCCGGAGGGACTAATAATTGCGAACGATTCGGATTACAAACGCTCTCATTTATTAGTTCATCAGTCCCTTCGCAGACTTCCATCTCCCTCAACCATGATCACCAATCATGATGCTTCCCGATTTCCTACCTTGTCTCTGAACGGTAGCAAGCTATTGTTTGATCGGATCTTATGCGATGTACCTTGCAGCGGTGATGGTACTCTCCGAAAAAATGGTGGCATCTGGAGAGACTGGACCCCTGCCAATGGGATTGGTTTACACGGGTCAGTTTTCTCATCCTATGGATTTCATGACGAATGGCTTGATTATTCTGCTTGTATAATAAGTGCTCATACATCTTTTTCGATTTTTTTACCATATCAAGGTTGCAGCTGAGAATTTTGTCTCGAGTAATCTCATTGTTGAAGCCTGGAGGCCGAATAGTATATTCTACTTGTTCATTAAACCCACTCGAGAACGAGGCGGTGGTTTCTGCAGCATTATCGCAATTCCCATCAATGAGCATCAAGGATGTTTCGACTTGTCTTCCGACTCTCGTTCGGCGACCTGGACTGACCTCCTGGACTGTCACTACCCGTGACCCGAATAACGTTCAGCCTATTGCTTCGCCCGATGATGTGCGCGATCTTCCGCTGAATAAGAAATACCCCGCGACTCTTTGGCCAAGTGGAAACGAAGTCAAGCTTGGCCTTGAGCGTTGTTTAAGGATATACCCCCACCTGCAGGATACTGGCGGTTTTTTTGTCGCTGTCCTCGAGAAGTCTCCGGCAGCTACAAATAGAAATGCCGGTTGCACCAAGTAAGTAATCATTCATCAATTTGAATGTTCTTCAATTATCTTACGTGGCTTCCAATTTCCAGCCCCTCAGAAACCTTACCCGTGAACGAAACTGCATCTGTCAAGCCTAAGACGGATTTAGAAGAAAGTCCGCTGAGCGACCAAAACACTGGTCAGCCATCAATCGAGGTAGCTGCAGCAGATGGGTTGCCCAGCCAAACGCCCAGTTTACAGTTACCAAACAACCAAGGCGCCGGGCAGTTAGCGGTTGAGGCAGAAGATGCACTCCGTGGGTTATCCAACGAAGGAGCCATCATCAAGACAATAAACCAAACATCTGTTGCACCCGAGTCAAATGAGCAAACGGCCCGTCTATGCGCGTCCTCCGAATCAGTGGAAGCTAAGCAAGCCAAACGCGCCATTTCTACTGAACCAGAAGCTCCGGTGGGCCAGCCTGACAGCAAAAGAGCGAAGGTCGAACCACCAGTCGAAAAAAATATTTCAATCGCGAACACGCCCAATACTGGGCCTACTGAGGTCCACCTCTCTACAGAAAACCCCTCAGATATCGTTCCCCTTGATAATGTATTTAAAGAGGAGCCTCACGTTTTCTTGAAGTCTGATAATGCGGAAATCAAAAAATGCATGTACGTGATTACACTCAGCAATCTTGGCTTTTTTGGGGAGCGGTTACTTCTCGCGCTATGTCAGATTCGCGGCAAAGGTTAAGACCTGAAAGAAGACTAACTGTAACTGGTTTTTAAAACTACAGGGAATATTATGATATAGATCCGTCGTTTCCGGCAGACAATTTACTTGTAAGAAACGCAGAAGGACTTCCGACCCGGACTATTTACCTAACATCATCTGTTGTGCGCGAGGTGATTGAGAACAACTCTCATATTCGATTACGATTGATCTGCTGTGGTGTCAAGATCTTTTGCCGACAAGACCCATCCGCTTCGACCGTCAAAGACATGAAGGCAGCCGATCCAGAAAAGTTTTGCAAATGGAGAATCGTCAGTGATGGGATCGACTTCTTTAGACCGTTTATGGGGTCTAAGAGGATCATTCAATGTCACATCAATGTCCTCAAACAATTAATGAGGCACGATCAGCAATATCCTCTCATCACAGATCTGGAAGATGAAACATTCAGGGAGAAGGTCCGACAACTTGATATTGGTAGCTGTATTGCTGAGATATTTGGTGATAATCAAGACGACGCTTCGAATCATGTCCCTTTGGATCTGATGGTGGGCTTATGGATATCCAAGTTGTCTATCAACTTGATGGTCGACAAGAAGGAGCGTAAAGTGCTTAGTCTTCGTTTGTGGGGCGAAGATATTACCCTCAATCCTGACTCGGAAACTCGAGCTTCGCGTCTTGCCAAGGATCAGCATCAGGCTTCTGATTCAAATCCTTCGACCAAAGAGCAAGAAAAAATCAAACCGGATCAAGAACACGAAGAAGAATCGAAGGTATCAAAATCAGATCATCATGAAGCACAACCCATCAAAAACGAAGCTACTCTTCCTGTCGACGAAGTAAAACCATCAGTCAAAGTCGATCAAGAACCGGTGGTTTCAACCTCAGTTCATCCTGAAGCACAGCTCATCAAGCACAAAGCAGCCCTTCCTGTTGAAGAAACGATAAGTGAGGGGGAAGTTAAAGTAGAGATGAAACCAGAAAACGTGTAGAGTTGGTCTAGATCACCCAGGTGATATCGTCTCACTACTTATGACGCTTCATGTTGTTTTTTTTTTCTTATTCCTCGCAGCAGCGATATATATGATTCCCCCAGGTGTTTTACAGTGCTTCGTGTTTTGTGCGCAATTAGAAATATCTCTTCTTCTCTAACTGTAAGCTGGATAGGTTCAAGGCCAAAAATGTTGCTTAGGATCTCTTTATTCCAGAACAAGGAGTAAAGGAGAGGATGCGTCACTGATTGCGTTGGGTCCGATGGCGATGGTTTCTCTCGTGTTGACCACACTATGAGTAGCAACATGCTACATTCTCCAAAAAAGTTCTAAATAAAACAAAACCTCGCTATTTCCGATGACACTTGATCGCTTAGTCCTTTGGAGCAACAAGACTCTCTTTAACATGTGTTGATTTCACAAGATGGATCAGAGTGGCTTTGAAGATCGGTTAAGGCGTATGGAACAGTTGATGGAGCGCCATCACGAAAGGTTCCGCCGTTTACACCCTGTGGAATGGCGCCCGCGTGAAGATCGATCAGACCGTTTGGAACCACCCAGTTGGTGCCCCGATGAGGATTGGCTAGGTCGTTTGGAACGCCTGAGTTGGCACCATGAGTACCGCTTGAGCCGTATGGAAAAACTGGACCAGTGGTTACGCGCACGCCGTTTGCAGGCATCTGAAGCAACGGCTACAAGCTCCGAAAGTGAAAAAGAACCCTAAGCGGAGCCAATTTGCTCAGAATCTACTGAAAATCGCCTTCATTAATTGTACATACATATAGCTTTTCATTGCAATTTTGTTTCCCTGCCGGCCAGATCAAAACTGGCACACAACACTTGCAGTCATTCAACTAGCCATGCAGGTCTAAAGGCCAATAAATAATTTCTTCAACGTGCAAAGAACACATCTGATCTATAACAAAGAAACATAGGAGTACTTTTTTCTTCTGCACATTTACATGATTACTTTTTGAGGTAGCTGTTGGTTGGGTTCAACTTCAGCGGATGGTGCCACGCGGGATCTGTGGGTGCGTCGTGCCGTGGTGGATGTCCAACTGGACTCGTCTCTGTGGCATGGAGACAGTGGTCCTTTCACTTCTCAGCTGTTTTGCCCTCTGTTCCGGCAGTTCCTCAGTTATATTGTTCATGACAAGGCTCGGCACCCTGATCTCGCGTGTGATGCTACTGCCCCCGTAGGTAAGCAGTGCGGCTTCATCCCGGCCTTCCTTTATCGCGTTGGCGCGGGCGCGGGCTGGTGCTTCAAGGCGATGATGAGTGATGATACCCGATGGATCTCGTAGCACCGCCCCAGATAGTCGCGGATGCTGATTGCTGGCGGGGTTCGCGTCAATGGAACTAGGTCAGCGAGCAATCGCGTTGGGTTAGCTTGCAACCTGACGGAACTAAATCCCTCTGCGACAAGTTGCAGCCCGCGGAGGACTTATTTATGCACACATACATTTATGTAGGTAGGACCGATTTTTACCAGTTTTATTACGCGTTTGGGTTCATCAGTAGAATGCAGAGGAATCAGGAGGAATCTAGAGGAATGCAGTCTGAGAAGTCATGTCTCGACTTCATTTGTCGAAAAAAAAAAATGGAACAAATTGTCCAGAGGCTTATCAATCGACATCCGTTTGGATGGGCTGCACCCTCCCCCCACCTCCTGCTTCTCATTAAATCATTAAATCGTTGCAAGTCCCGCTTGGTCCCGCATTTCTCCAATGAATTTACCACTCATATGGAGAGTTTTGGTGGTAAGGTTTTCTCTGCTTTCGTTAATTCCTGTCGAGTGTCCCAGTGGCAGAAGGCTAACGTTGGTCAACCCCCTTGACGCGTTCATCACAAGCTTCTCCAAGTGGCAGCATTACTGATAACGGCGATTCCATTTGAGGGTAGAATTGGTCGGCCATCATCCACATCACTATTAGAGAAATGCAGGAAAAAAATCACCTCGATGACCAACACGGTCAAGTGCTCTCAACCAGCTCCAGACTCCAGATCAGCAGCACCGCTAATAATAAGCAGTCAGACAGAACACTCGGAGGGATCATCAAGTGCGGCGGCGACTTACTCCGAGTACATAAATCAAAACAATTCACCCCCAGAGTATCCCAGATCATCAGCAACAATAAGCAATCAGGAAGAAAACGCTGTGGAACCGTCAAGCGCCGCGACTCGCTCCCACATTCATCAAAACAATTCACCTCCATATTCCAGATCAGCATCGCTAATAAGTCATCACGAAGAAAGCTCTCTGGGACCATCGAGCGCGGCGACTTGCTCCAACAACAATCAAAACAATGGTGATGCTGCAGTGGTGAGTAACAAAAATTCATCTAGATTGGATGTCTACCAGGACCAGGTGTAAGATTATCCCAAGACATTAATTTGTTTCTTTTCCTTTTTTTTTTTTTCAAACAAAAATACATGTAACTACGTATGTATGAAAGAAGGACGATTGCGCAATATGTCTGGAGTTGATGGGAAAAGATTCAGATATCAAACCATTTTTACCATGCAATCACCTATTTCACAAAGATTGCATAGAGAGATGGACAAGAGAAAATAAAACATGTCCCCACTGCAGGGCACTGGACCTCGAAGAAGAAGTTCCAAGTATGGTTTATTATGATCGCACAGTGCAGTTGGAATCACAGGTTTTGTTCCATGAAGATCGGTTGCGCCGGTTGGAACGACTGGACTGGTGGACTGAGAAAAGTCCCAACTACGTGTTATTAGCACCGGAATGGAGCGCTGTAGATAAGTTAGGCGCTATGGAACTACCGGATCGAACTAGTACTGAAAATCGGTTAAGGCGTACGGAACAGTTGATGGAGCGCCATTACGATAGGTTCCGCCGTTTACGCCCTGTGGAATGGCGCCCGGTTGAAGATCGATCAAACCGTTTGGAACCACCCAGTTGGCGCCACGGTGAAGATTGGTTAGGTCGTCTGGAACGCCTCAGTTGGCACCATGAATTCCGCTTGAGCCGTATGGAAAAACTGGACCAGTGGTTACGCGCACGCCGTTTGCAAGCATCTGAAGCAACGGCTACAAGCCCCGAAAGTGTAACCTGAAGAACCCTGCCATTTATCTACTTGACTGCTATAGCCCAAGCCAATTTGCTGGCCAGCATCTGCAGACTCAAAATTACTTTAATTGTACATAGCTTTGAATCCCTATTTTTTTTTTTTTTTTTTTTTTTCATACCGGCCTAACCACAATTGGCATCTCAAGTTATCCGTACCACACCTCAAATCGGACACAAAACTTGCAGTCATTAAACTAGCCAGGCTGGTCTAAAGGCCAATAAATAATTTCTTCAGGTAGATAGAAGTGCTATGTACTTTCCTCTGCACATTGACATGTTGATTTTACAGGAATGAACGAGCCGGCCAGTTCTTTCTCTTTTTTTTTTTTTTCTTTCTTTCTTTTGGTTGTGTATATGCAAGAGGGATGTCGGTGTGTGATGGAACACAGCCCTGGACATCTTGCGAGGATGTAAGTAAGGCCCAAGCAGAAGTTGCCGCGAGCAACAGACGAGGAGGATAGGGTTTGACAAGGTGGAGGAGGAAGCGTGGCGATGAGAAGGTGCATCCTCGACGATTGAGTGGGGCAAGATGTTCGTAGCTAAGATGTGGTGGTACACAGCGGATGGTGGATGCTTGATCCCATCTTGGATATCCAACTGGACGCGTCCGAAAGGGGCGTTGAGAGAAGGTTGTCTCTTCCTCTCTTAGCGGTCTGTTCCGGCAGTTCCTCAACACTCAGTGTGTTCATGGTGCCGATCAGTTGGAATATCATGAGGCCATCGATCTCACATTCTTCGCAGCGGAGCGGGGGTTCTTTCCATCCAGATCACGAAGGGATGTCGCTGGACTCTGCTGAGTGATCTCGTCAGTCTTGATATTGTAGAAGGAAGCTGGTTATTCTGTATGTATGTATGTATGTATGTATGTGAGCCTATGCACAGATTTAGAAAGCGGGCAAGCTAGATCTACAGCGGGTGTACCGTTTTAAATGCATAGTTTCTGGTTGGTCAGAATGAGAAGAGGGAAACAGCGCATTCAATATTGTTTCGGATGGAAACATGAAGTGCATACATTCTGCGTGGCCTGCAGCACCCCAATTTCACTCAAACTCGCATACATACAACTTCCCACTCGCAGAGACTGATCAACTTCTCTGTTGACCGCTGTTGACCATCTACATAAATACTCCACTTGCACAGTCAACAGTCAGTAGTCAACAGTCAACAGTCAACAGTCAGCCATGCCCAAGCCAAGCAACACCACTAATACTAGCACCACCAGCACTACCAGTACCACCAAGAGAGCACCACCACTGAGCACGACGAACACGGGCAGTCAGAGCCAGACCACGCTGGTACTGAGCCGACCCAAGGCGCACCCGAAGAAGAGACCCACGATTGGACTGCCACGCACTCACACCAGTCTGAGTTTACACAGCAACAACAAGCAACCAACACTACTACCACCCGCTCACAGGAAACAGAACAAGCACCCCCAAAAGCGCGCTTTCCAGGGCGCACTCGATGCCGATCCCGATGTCTCAGAGCAGGAGGAGGAGGAGGAGGAGGACGAAGACGACGAAGACGCCTGGACCAGCAAGCCAAGCACAAGAGCCACTTCCCCCATTCACCACCCACACAACAACAGCCACCACCAGCAGCAGCAGGAGACCTCAACCGACCAGCAGCAACAGCAACAACAACTTGCCCTCCCCGCTAGCCTCCAGCTACAGCTACAGCTACCCAACCCCCTCCCATCACCCACCCCACATCTCCCTCCGCAGGAACCTCTCCAACCACTTCCTCATGAAGAAACCTCGCCCGCCCAATCCGATGATTCAGATTCACGAGACCATCTAAATCAACCCATTGAATCACATGCCTTGAACACAACTCTTCAACCAGAGAACGCTTCCCCGCATCCTCTCATACCGCCGGCAGCCTCTACGCGCATGAGCGTTGACAACACCAGCAACAACCAGCACCACAACAAGGGGAAGGAGCGGGCCTCCTCCTCCGGGGGGAAGCGGTCGTCGATGCACTCGATCCGGTCGCTGAGCTCGCTGGTGATGCTGCACCACGACTCGACGCAGCTGGCGAGGCCGACCCCCGCGAGCCGACTGGCGCTGAAGCGAGTCGACAGCTCGGCCTCCATGGTCCTCCCCCCCAAGATGGACCCCACCGAGGCCGTCATCTCGCTCAACGGGAAAGCTACCTTCAACCCCACCCTCATGTCCATCTCCGACTTCCCCTGCGAGATGATGGTGACCCCGCACCTGGCCCCAACAACATCATTATCATCCAACCCCACCGCCACCACCGCCGCCACCGCGGTTTGCATCGACACCTCACACTCCCCGCTCCCCCATCCGATCCATCCCCCATCATCATCAGCCCACAGGCCCTCATCGTCTCGACCCCCATCGCCATCGTCCGGGAGAAGCACGCTGAACCACCACCATAGTACTCGCGAGGAGCCCTCGGAATGTGCGCAGCGACTGAAAAAGTACTCACACCACCTCGGGCGGCCCGGCCCGCATCTGAACAACCTGAAGACGGCCAACGAGGGCCTGCTCAGCGCGCTGCTCAGCCCCGGCCTCACCTTCAACAAGCCCCGGCGGCCCTCGGATCCCAACACGCCGCAGCAGCAGCACCCTTCTGGCCCCGGCGGATACTTCGACAGCTGGAAGAAAAGCCTCGTCGGGCTGAGCAGTCTGGCCGAGGAAGCCACGGCGCCGGCGCCGGGCCATGAGGAGGACCCGCCTGCGATGCCCCCGCAGCCCGTCCGTTTGGCCGGCCTGGGAGACGCCGTCGCCGCCGCCGCGCCGGCGCGTAGGGGGTCATCCACGGACACCAGCGGCCTGCCGAACACGAAGGACGCCGCCAGCCGCTCCGCCTTTCGCCGTCCCCACAAGCTGCCCACTGCTCACCCGAAGCCCGCCGTCCCCGGGTTCATCACCACCTGCGGGTCCGTGCCCGTCGTCTCCAAGTTCCTTGGCCCCCGTGCGGCAGCGACGCCCGTCCCGCCAGTGGCATTGACGCCGGTCGAGGCGGGGCCGAGCAGCAGCAGCACCAACAGCCCGCGGGAAGCGGCTCGCTCGGCGGATCCAGTGGCTGCTTCCACGCCGAGTATAACGACGCCGACTATGACGGCGACGACGATGATGGGACGCAAGACGGGGAGCGAGGCCGGCGGCGGCGGGACTCTGGGCCGGATCCAGAAGAAGCTGCTGATGGAGCGTGACCGGCCCATCTCGCCCACGCTGTTCGACGACGCCTCGCCCCCGTCCCCCGCCGGGCCCCCCTCCTCCTCCTCCTCCTCCGCCGCGGCACCCCTCCCCCCGCCCTCGTATCTCATCCGCTCCCTCGGGGGACAGACGGGGCCGCTGCCGTTTATCCCGCTCAACCTGCTCCCTCCGGACTCCGCTGCTGCTGCTGTTGCTCCTGCGGCTGTTCCTGCTGCCTTTCCTGTCCCGCTCCCCGCCCCCAGATCCGACTCGCAAAACAACCCATCCCCATCCCACGCCCCTCCATCCCCCGCAAAACTAGACCCCCGAATCCCTCCCCAACGCCTCAACCAGCCCGCGCTCAAGGCTAAACAGGCCCTCGAGGTCAAGCGCTGGAGAAACTCCCTCATCGACGAGGTCGAGCAGGTCCTTACCGACCACGAATCTAATACCCGCTTCCGTAACCCTCTCTTCGAGTCCCTCCTCAGAGTCTCTTCTTCCTCTTCCTCTTCTTCTTCTCGTGCTCCTCCTCCTCCTCGTTAATTCATATCTCTTTCCTTTTTTTTTATTTCTATGTCTCCTTTTCTCTCTCTTGCCCTTCCTCGGCCCGCTCGTCCTCTCATCCTCCTCCTCCTCTTGCGTCTTCTTGAATACCTTTGTTCCTTTAATCATATCGTCCTTCTTTTTTTGTAGGCCTTTGAAATACGTAGTCGTTGTTCTTAACTCCACACATATAAAAGACAAATATCGATTACCTAGCTACACAATCATATATATATATACTTTTAATTTTAGTTTAGTTTAAATAATCGTTTTTTTTTTCTGTTTTCTTTTTCATGTGTTTCTCACTTTTTTTTATTTCCATATTCCGCTTCTTTGTAGTACTCATAATGATGTTTGATACTTACATGTGTTGATTAATTGACTTGATCTTACAAAAGAATTTCTTTTTTTTTTGGTGGTGGAGTAAGTAGTAGTACCCCAAGTCAAACCAGGTTGATCTGGTGGTGGTGCCCTGGTTTGAATATGTAGAAGAAGATATCATTTATATAGGGTCATATTGATTTGCAGGGGATGGATCAAGTTCCATAGATATATGTAGGGTCCATCTTGCAGCCACACGCAAGATATATTATAGCCTTAGGGGAAGCCAGCAATGTTCTATTAATCTTACCCCAGTTTCTTGAGCAGATATTCCAACATGAAATATTGTGGGATGTGAGGTTCTCTTGAATTCATAGTGTCATCTGATCAGCCATCAGAGATCCATGAGGATTTTCCTACGAGAAAAGCAGACTTGATTGTGGAGATAGGTGCATCATTTTTTCATGAATAATGAGGGGGAAGCCCAGGTGGGGTGATTTGATAGAAAAAGTTGATCACTCTACTGGTCTGGAGGTTGGTTGTATGGATTATAGTGAATGAGATTGAAGCGCAGCTGGTGGGTTCTCTCAATGGAAATGATGACGTTGGAAAACAGCTTCTTGCCGGTACTGTAACTATGTGTGTTTTTTTTAGTCAGGGTACTGCACCTGATCATGTGTAGGTTTAAATCATGGAGAGACTGATCAGCTGGAATATTGTGGGGAGGGAGATGGGGAGAGAGTGGATGACTTCCCGTTGGGGTTTACAGAATTCTAAATTCTTAATTTAGAGCTGTTATTCTAGATTTTTGACCAAAAACTCAACACCTCTTAAAACATCTCAACATTGGGTACCAAATCCAAAATACCTTTTTTTAAAATCTGGCTAAGTTTAGAATTTAGAATGGCATCTTTAGCCCTGTAAATGGCAACAGGAAGTCATCCAGTAGCGCTGCCATCACTTACTGCTCAAACATGGCCATTCAAACACTAGGTGAACTGCTGTGTTCATCCAGTAATTGGCTCGGCAGGGTCCACCCAATGCTCTTCCAAGCCAGGAAGACATGCAGGTCCAATCACTGGTCAAACACACTAGAGGTTCAACCACTGCTCAAACCGGGGTGTTTGACCAGTTAATGCTGGCAGGATGCCAACATTCACTGGTTGAATAGGGCGGGTCAAGCACTGGTCTAACTGCTGTGAGTGATCAGACCAGCATGTCCAAAAGCCTTTCCCAGCCGGTGGGAAACGCCAGTCCAATCACTGGTCAAACATGGCAGTTCAAGAACTACTTGAACCAGCGTGTTCAACCAGTTAATGTTGGCAGTGTAGGGATGGACATTTGCACTTGGATACCCACGCGGGTGTAGGTAGCTGGACAGAATTTCACTCAAATCATACACCTGCACTTGTAGAGTAGGTACCTAGGTGTAGAAGGTGGGTACCCACAGGTGTTGGCCATCTATTCTCAGAAATGATTTTTTTTTGTTGCGCTTTGGTTTCCCTGCCAGGGTGATGAGGTATTTGAGGGGTGCAGTGGTGCAGAGACAGCGACACGGTTTCTTCAGAAAAGACTTTTGGCACTGCAGGGGCACATCCATGCGCTTGTGTTCAGCTTACATAATGGTGTTAAAAGGTTTGATGGGATCTTGGCAAAGATTCTACAGTTACGCAAGGCAAAAAGCAGTAGCGGCCCGCCTGGAAAATTTACATTTTGCATGCGGGCCGTCCTGTCATGACTCATAGGACTTCCCTTTGCTCTGGGAGTCCTCCCAGATCTTATTTTGAGGGATCAGCGCCCAGAATCCTAGAAGATTCCAGATCCAGGATTCCGTTGCTCTGTCCATGCAGATTTGGAATCATGGAATCATGGGGGCTGAGAGCGGTGACCGCCCAGCACAA
This sequence comes from Puccinia coronata f. sp. avenae, assembly GCA_002873125.1. Classification (NCBI taxonomy): domain Eukaryota; kingdom Fungi; phylum Basidiomycota; class Pucciniomycetes; order Pucciniales; family Pucciniaceae; genus Puccinia; species Puccinia coronata. The sequence goes on from PGCI01000005.1 coordinate 787,054, forward strand.
CAGCCACAGATATGTATCCCCCAGCTTGATTCAAAACTTCAACATGGACCTTAACATACACCGCTTCAACAATGAACGACTTGAACGACTTACTTCTTGCCTGACCGTCAAGCACCGCAAGACGTCAACGAGAAACTTGGCCTCCGCAAATCAGCCTTATATTCTCTCGAAACGCCGCCAAGAGAATGACGAGATGGTCATGTCTTTTGTTGCCCTGGCATGCATGGGCAGCCCCATGCAAAATCTTCAAACATACTTAACTTGTGGGGACCTCCCAGGCGACCCGTTAGTCAACAGCGCCTGGGCCTACCTCTGGTCCAGCCAAAATGACCGTGCATTCATCACCACAATGGGAGTAGATGTCAATACGTTTCACGTTATACTCCAGCCATTCTCACTTCTACACCATGGTCAGCCAGGTTTGTCAAATGGACGCTTGTGCTGACGCTTTAAAACCGTCCAACAGCGGGGCTGCAGGAAGTGTCACTTTGATGCCACTCTGCATGACCGTTTTTTGACGGTTTTGCAAAACCGTCAAGGAACAGTCAAGTTGACGGATCACAACCGTCTGGGTCAGCATCACTTTGACGCTTCTTCCCCTGGGGCGGAAGCAAGAAGGAGACATGCGGCAACCCAAGGGCAGCCAAAACACAGCACCACCACCGTGGATTGAACCATCACCAGGTGGAGCCATATCCAATACAGCCATGCTCTGACTGCTACGACACCAAACGTTGACCCCTGGGGTTCTCTTCACATTCATCAAGGGTCTGAAGAGGCTGTGCGCGGCTTATAATCCTGCCAGGCGTGCCCATCAAACGCCAAGCGGAGCGTCCGATGAACAGCTCTTCTACCAGGGCCAATTGGGCGCTTCTGGTTCCATGACCCAAAGCGTCCAAGTGACACACAATGGTGATTGTGTCAATCAGACGCTTTTGAAAGCGTCAGATTGACGCACACGTTAATCGGACGCTTCTGGTTGCAAGAGCAGAAGCGTCAGACTGACACAACAGTCCAGCTGACGCTTTCAAAAGCGTCTGCTGGACTGGAGCAGGACTGAAGTTGAACCAAAGCGTCATTCAGACGCTTTTGAACCATCACTTGGACGCTTCCTTCTGGGAAAGCGTCCAAATGACGGGGGCAGTTTTCAGGAACTTGACCCGTGGTGTATGGGATGGCGAGACAATCACCCGCGCCAATGTGAACCCTTGTGGAGCGCCACAGCCAGGAAGGCGTACCCTTGACTCCGCTGGCTGCCTGGGTTTGGTCTTGCATTGGTTGAGCTCAACCATGCTGGCTTATAACCTCCAGCAGCTCTTTGCCGTCACTCCAGCTGTATGCTCACGCTATCTTAAATGCGGGCTCCAGCATCTCCCGTCCGTGCTCAAGGACCTCCGTGCGGCTTGCATTGTGTGGCCATCCTCCAAGAGAGAAACACAGGCTTACAGCAATTCAATTGAGGCCAAATACCCTCTTCTCACTTGCTGTTTTGGCTTTCTTGATGGTCTTGACCTACCTATCTTAGTTTCAGATGATGATGAGTGAGTGAAATCATCTGAATGCTTCTCCATCACAAATTACTTAGCTGATGTAGCTTTGAGCAGCGTCCAAAATGCATACTACAATGGCTGCACCGCTAAAAAAAACCCATCCGGTGGGCTTGTCCAACACGGCATTGGACACAATTGTCCAATGCTTTGTTGGACAAGCCTGTCCGACAGGTTTGTCCAACAAGGGATTGGCCAATTCTGTCCGATGCCATGTCAAACAAACCTGGTTTGATGGGTTTGTCCGACATGGGATTGGACGATTGTGTCCAATCCTGTGTCAAACAACCGGGTTTGATGAGTTTGTCCAACATGGGATTGAACAGGTTGTTTGATCCCATGTTGGACGACATCTGTCCAATGAGTTTTTAATCATCGGACAGATTGGCCAATTCTCTTGAATCTGTCGCTGAGCAGGCCAGTGACCTGCTCAAAGAGCTCTTCTCCCAGCAGGGCAATGACCTGCTTGTCAAAGAGCTCGGTGAGCAGGCCAATAACCTGCTTGCAAAGAGCTGACCGGTGGCCTGCTTGGTGTAGCCAACGCCTCGGTTGCCCTGGCTACTTAGCCCTGGTTTCATCCTATCTAGCCCAGGACGCCACCCTTGGCCTGGACTATTTAGACCCTTTTTGGTCATAGCGGCTCTCCGCTCCTTTGTTCTCTTGTTGTTTTCTATCTCTCAGCTTTGGGTATATAAACCGTCTAGCTTTGCTCTTTGTACCAGGATCATTCCATTCTCATTGTTCTCTTTTCCAGAGTTTCATAGTTTTGCATTGTATCTTTTAACTTTTTAGCTTCGCCGCAGTTCTTTTAGCCTATAGCCCCATACGCTCTAGTCAGCCCTGCTAAAGTGGTAGCAAGAGCTTAATTTTTTTTTTACTTAGATCACTTTTTTTCTACTGTTCACACTGTCTTATCAGCGAGGATACACGCAAGGATCTCTTCTTAGAACTTTATTTCTACAAATTTTTCCTTGCCCTCTTTGAGTTTTTCCTTATCGTTGGCCTGATTTCCCAATTTCTGCTTGCAACTCTATTTGCCCTGAATAATTTCCCAAATCAACCAGCCTTTCGGATAAACTTTGGTCTCAAACTTTTCTTTTCTACCGTCTGCATTTGGTACGTTGAGCTCTAGGATCAATATCTTTGTTTTTCCCCTTTCCAACAATCTTTGGGCGGGGCTATATTGTTTGGCTATTGTGTCTAAACCAGACAATTTGGTTAGACTAGACAACTAATTGTTTGAATTTTGTTTTTTGGATCAGTGTTAAAAATTACTATGGGCGTCGAACACTCACCCAAGAACGTCACTACCCGTCGGGGACAAGGCTCTGCGAGGATTGCCCCTTGACCTCTGTTTGATGGGTCGGATTACTGCGAGGACGAGCTCAGCCGAATGACTGATTCTGAGCTCCAATGGTTGGCGGACCATCCGTATTTTTGGCGAAACTCTGGTCATCATGACCCGCCGTCGTCGGACGTCAGCAAAGATAATTTCAAGGACCCTGCTGCTTCTGCGTTGAGCGATACGTCTTTCCCTGTCGGAAATAATTTAGTTGGCGACTCTAGTTCTGGCACTACACTTGCTGGCTCTGCTCCGGTCCCTCCTCATAAGTTACCAAAGATCGATAAGCTCAAGATGAAGGAGTCATTGTCTGACTCCGGGACAGCAAAACCCGATTTGGATTACATCTACATCCCTTGGCCATCCTCGACTTTTCAGGACACTTACGCTTATTCTTCTGATCCACCTCCTGACGCTCGGGCCTCTCATCCCAATTCTCGGCCCTCTCATCCTGGACGCTCTCGTCCACCCTCTCCTCCTCCCTCTGGCTTATACCCCAAATCGTACTATGCGGGTTGGGAGAAGAACTTGTCTGTCGTGCTTCGTCTCTCGCAGACCGTCGATTGCAAGAAATATACTGGATTGGCCACTTCCAACGTGCGGATTTGGCTCAGCAATGTTGAGCTGGCTCTTGAGTTGATTCACGCTCACCCCTCTACGTGGCATTTGGTTGCCTGCACAATGTTGCATGACCGTGCTTTGGAGGAATTAAAGAAAGCCAAAGCCAAGAACGCAATTCCCTCCAACTGGCCCGCCTTCAAAGCCTGGATTACCGGCGAGAATCCCTTAGCAATTAGTAAACAATCAATTGCCCGTGAATGGGACCAGTTGCGCCAGGGAGCAAATGAGTCTCTCGAGAAATTCATGCGCCGATTTTCTTCTTGGCAAGCGGTTGCCAAGAATTATGACTTCCAGTACGACGAATGCACCGGCTTTGTCTTGAAGGTCAACCCCGGTCTGTCAAAGCAACTTGATAGCTTGATGGCTCAGGAAGAGCGGCGCAACAGGCCTATAAATTTCCGTGCGATTCAAACCGCAGCGATTGATGAGGATCAACAGTATCATTCCTCACGTCTTGCATCGACCAGCAAGAAGAAGCGTTCAAGTTCTGGTGAGGACTCCTCTACTGGGAAGAAAGCAAAGAATGATTCCTTTGACCGCGTCTGTTTCAATTGTCAGAAACCCGGCCACACTAGTCAGCATTGTCCAGAAGAAAAAACCGAGAAGCAGAAAAAGTACAAGGCCAAAAAGGCCGCCGCGACTGGTTCCAACTCTGTTCCTTTAAACTAGATATTGATGGCAAGTCTCATCCATCGATTGTTGTATCCCTTTGTTCTGTTTCTGCTTGCAATGCAAACCCCACATTCGTTGAACAAATTGATACTGAGCGCGTTTCTGATCCATCTAAGGGATCATCATCGGCTATAGCATTGAATGCTATTGTTCCAATTGAGAACGTAGCATCTCCTCTTCTTGAGGGATTGGCAAGTAATTTTGACTCTGTTGATTCGCTTTGTGATCTGTTGGGACAAGCCCCTGATCAGTTGTTGACTGTTTCTCATGAAAACAGCCGTTTGAATGTTAATTTTTGTCAATTAGTTGAGGAACGTTTAGCTAACGTCCTCATTGACACCGGTGCTGGCTCATCGTACATGTCAAAAACGTTTGTGAGTGAAAGAAAACTTGTGTGTTTTTCTTCTGTTACTTTCTCTGTGTCTGGAGCATTTGGAAATGCAATCTCTAGTAATGAGTATTGTAAAATTTTGATACATTTGGGTTCTTATTCAGGCAATGTGATTTTTTGGGTTGCTTTGTTGTCTTCATGTGACTTGATTTTGGGGCGGGACTGGATTTCATCAAACGCTGTCTCCCACCTGTGTGGACTACCTAAACCAGTCCAATAGAGTAATTGGTGCGTGCACGGGAAGGCCTTTGGGCTGCCTTTTTGCGGGAGGTTTAATTTCGCTGAGTTCGCCGAACTGGGGTCAAAATTCCCGCTCGAATCCCCCCAAGTTCGCCTGACCTCCGCTCACATCTTACTCTACCTCACCCGACTCATCCAGCGAGTCAATACTGAAAAGCCAAAGGAAGCAACATCGCCGTTCCAGAACGCTTATTGACTGCTTTCTTCTTTCATCACTTGTCGGCCTAAAATTCACTGCTTACACATACATCCTTGAGCACCTTTCTTCTGTCTTCTGTGTTTAACTCTTCTCATGTTGTAATGCTGAACAATGTAGTATTCAGGTTCCCAATCATAAGTGTTATGCTTTCTTGATTCGGACTGCTTCTTCATCATGATGATGAAAATACAAACCCTAATAAATACAACATATTGAGATAAATGAGACGCGAGACAAGCAGACTAGTATGCATGATCAATACGCAATGAGAGAAAAGAAATTTGGGGATATCGGACGCAAGTTTAGACATTCTTGTTGTGATTGTTTCAACCAGCAATATCAACTACACCGGCCTCTAAGTCAAGCATAGACAACACGTCCGCAGGGTCAAGCTCCTCTCCTGCATCATCAGCACCCACGTTGTCATCCCCTTCCCGTCGCACCGGTTCCTCATCCCTTCCAGCTGGCTCGTCACGTCTCACATGCTGATCTGCAATGCAATCCATCAGATTGAACCAAGAGTGCTCTCGATTATCTCCCTCGTGAATCTGATCCCACAATTCCACGACATCGAGTGCCCAATTGATCATCAGGGCTTCATGTCGAGCTTTGTATTCAACCAAAATTGGTAGTACCAACTGCATTTTTGTGGTGTTGTCGATATCTCCAAGTTTGATATCAGGCAACCACTCATCGGTACCATCGATATCGTTGACTGCTGCATCCCTCCGCAATTCTACAATCCACAGCTATTCAGTCTAGTGCTTTAGTTTTTTGGTAAAAAAAGGGCTCACCAATGTTATCAATCCTCTCGCAAATCTTTTGATGATGGTTGACGGCCCATGACATGACATTATTGAGCTCTTGTCTTATCATCACAAACTCTTCAGCTGTTCTATCCATAACAAGCACTGCCTGAATTCCTTTGCGCACGTCAGCGCTGAGAGCCCATGGTGCCCGTGAGTGGTATAGATAAACGTCCTGCCAGAAGGCATGATCAAGCGAAAGATTTGAAAACGTGTGATATGTCAGGGGTTGGTTTTCGGGGAGTGTCAAGCAGTTTGGCGCAAAGCGGGTAAGGTAATCTGTTCGGTAAATGTTGAACTTCTTCAAAGACGTTTGAATTGGCTTCTTCCGGCGATCCATGGCGGCCAATATTCGTGTGGTAAGAGTGGTGCCAACGGGTGTTCCACGAGACAAAGGTTGTCGCTCGGCGTGCAATTCAACTGCATGAACGTAAAGCCTAGATTTTGCGTGCCACACTAACAGACGTGCATTTCGCTCCTCGTCTTATTCATGGTCAAACCTTGATTAGCAGAAAGACAGAAAGAAGAAATATTTGCATTGTTAAGTCTACTTACCATTGGGTCCTGTCAAGTGCATTGGGACTCCTCCAAGGTTTGTTGCGATTGCTCTCTGCCGCTCCTCCGCCGTTGCAAACTCATGTACCATTTCCAAGATCCGATTATAAGAAGATGGGTTAAACAAATCAACCATGTTGTTTAATTCGGACCTAAGATAAATAAAATTGATTCAAAAAATGAAGATACACGCAGGTTTATCAGTAAAACTAGAGTCTGACCTTAGCCGAGTTAATGTGGCCTCTTGGTCTAAGAATGACGCCAATCGTTCATTTTCTTCTGTTTGCGCATCATCGTGACCTTTCTGAAAGTTCACTTGATCAGTCCATTGCGACTTGAAGAAGTCAGGTGTATACATGCCCTCGTTTACGTCGAACGGATTTTGGAGCACAATCAATGATCCAAGCGTTTTTTCTGCATCAAGCTGCTTGGCTGATGCAATGCGGTGCTTCTGCCAAAGCCACTGGACTACATTCATTCAAATCAGTACTTCTTTGATAAAAAAACAACAGGAGCGACTTCACCTATCTGGTGGATTCCTCTCGTGTTGTGGAAATCAACTTTGTGAGCCAGAGCAGCCAGTCGATGATTGCGAGTGGAATACCAAAGAGAGATGATCAGGGGTGATAGAAAGGACCATAATTGCTCCAACCCTTCTCCATTGGAAAGCCCCCAACCTTCATTGAAACGGGGGCTAAACTCGATTTGACACTTCCAATTGTGTACATACGAGTGGAAGACAGAAGTTCCAAATGTCAGGCGATCCCGCTCTTTGCGAAACATGTCTCTCTAGCAATGGGTTTGAATGGATCAGAAAAGTAAATGGAGTAAAGAAGAAGAAAAACAGGAAAAACAACTTACTAGGAGAATGAACTTTTTCAATGTGCATCCAATGTCGTATAAGACACGTATCCCTCTTCCAGGTTCCACAGAAGATATAACCTGATTCAATATTGCAAGAGGGTATTTCCTCTTTTCACCGCCTCCAGAAATATTTGCTAGAGAAACCACCGCGTCATGCCTGCAACAGCATCCCATCAAGCCAGTGTCATCACATGCCTTCCAGGTGGACTGGTTTTGTGTGTCATCTGCAGCTTTGTGCGCTTCAGCACATTTATCAGAATTTCAAGTTATGAATCAGTTGAGTGTATTGCATTGCCAAGCATTCAAGTGATAGTAAGCATTGAAGTCATACATACCGTTGGTCGGACATGGTTCAGGTGTTCATGAAGTTCAATTGTTGAATCCATTGCAGCAACTGCCTCGGGTTGAACAAACTTGCTTGTGGTCATCAGTGGGTGGTAGTTCTTACTTGCGGCAGCATGATGTTGTTGCTGGAAATTACCATCGAGACAAATGATTAGTGGTGATTCTGCATCTGCTGCGTCAATTGATTTCCCAAAGCATGCGGGACATGTGTCTCTTGCTAATCTTTCCTGTCTTGTCAGCTCCAAGACCTCGTTTGCCATTGATTCAGTACGATTAAGAAGATTACGATAGATGTCCACTGTAGCCAAGAAGTTAGTTCGGAAATCACGGCTCTAATGCAAAAAAGTGAATGGCTTCAGCAAGTTGAAGCAGGGGAGAACGTTGAGCAGAAGTAGAGAAAATCATACCTTTCCCGAAGCAGTAAGTAGAGGAGGTGATCGCTCCTCAAGCCATGACCTCATTGCTTGCATGAATGGATGATAAGCTATTGTACACCAGTTCCACAAATGATTGTGGAACCCGAGTAGATTGAAGGAAAAAGCGGTCGTAGGTGCGACGGGAGAGCTTCCTAGATACCCATGACCAAGTAAGTGCAAAAGGTCTGATGTGCAGGAGCAAAAACGAATCTGTTTTCGACATTGACCTGTTTACATTGATTAATGTGACATGATGTTAGTTTACAGCTGGAACAATGGAAAAATGAAAGTAGTACATAACCATACCGTTTAGATCTATCAAGTCAACTGTGCGAAAAGAGGAGTCATTACAGTCGCAGAACAGGGATGTGTGATCAGAAAAGCTGTTTGGGAGTGTCCAGTTCTTTGTGTGAGTCTTGAGCAACAAATAAGCGCCGTGTAGTGCAGGAAGGATGTCTTCCCATTGGGTGCGAGTTCTATTTTGCCTCTCTTTTTGGTTCATCTTGGTATGATATGCTTGAGCTTCTTCAATGATGTTGATTTGGATATTGCCATCTTTGTTATCAACGGTGTTGTCAAGTTGATTTCCGTAGTTCTCGTCTTGAAGGGATTGCTGGGTCTCCTCGTCATGCTGTTCTCTGCGGGTGCCGGCTGTTGCAATTGTTGGTTCAATAAGCATTCGAGGGTCCATTCCTTGTGATAATTGCTGCAGTCGCTCTAGAACCATTAGTCGTTCTAGAATGGGTCTTTCGTTGGGAGTATGCGAGGCTCGTCTACGTCGGAATATATCAGGCATTTCAGCGGGTTTTCTGGTGGTTGAATGTTTTCAATATGCGCTGTTGGAAAAGAGTTGAGATGGATGCAGAGCAGGTGGCAATGGAAGAACAGGAAGGGGAATATTTAAAAAAAGGTGGTTGCCGTTGTATACATATCTTGAAAATAGTGCTATACAAGATAACTATTACACAAGGCTTACGCTTTCAAATGGATAGCCCCTACACAAAAAGGAATAACACCTCAGAGGGTAAATAGACCCCAATACATAAATACATTGCACTCCCATACAAATTAATATGTCCCCAACACACCTATGCTGGAGAGGCTGAGCATAAATTAAATTAGCATTAATAAAGAACCAGAGTGAACATGCAAATTTGGTTAGTAACATGCAAATTTGGTTAGGAATAGGGGGGATTTAAATTCAATTTTTGTTTGGTTTGGTATTAAATTTGATGATATTTTTTCACTTTTGATGATAAAGTATTCAAAATAATAAAATTTCAAGTTACTTACTATCTTTCCTGTTTACATGATTGGTTGAGGGCCTGCAGTGGTGTGATAATTTTTGACCAAACTGGCCTGCAGTAGGAAAAAACCAGAACTGTGTATAAATTGTGAAGGGCTGTCACTATCCATGTGAGAATTTCACAGCAATTAGTAAAGTGGTTTATCTGGATTCGTTTCAATTTTCATCTTCTTTGTGTTTGTGGTTGAGGAGCTGCAGAGGTGTGATGCTTTTTGACAAAACTGGCCTGGAGTAGGAAAAAACCAGAACTGTGTATAACTTTTGAAGGGCTGTCACTATCCATGTGAAAATTTCACAGCAATTAGTAAAGTGGTTTATCTAAATTAGTTTCAATTTTCATCTTCTTTGTATTTGTGGTTGAGGAGCTTCAGAGGTGTGATGCTTGTTGACCAAACTGGCTTGAAGGAGAAGAAAAACCAGAAGTGTGAATAACTTTTGAAGGGCTGTCACTATCCATGTGAAACTTTCAGAGTAATTAGGAAGTTATTTATTTTCATGATTTTCAATTTTTATTCTCTTTGTGTATGTGGTTTAGGAGCTGCAGAGGTTTGATCCTTTTTGTCCAAGCTGGGCTGGAGTAGGCAAGAAAAGCAGAACCATGTATAACTTTTCAAGGGCTGCCACTATCCAAGTGAGAATTGCACATTATTCAGGTAATTGATTCATATAATTGATTTATAATTTGTAGCTTTGTTTTATTGTTGAGGAGGTACAAATCACAAGTGATGCATAACTATCCAAACTCTTATGTGACTCACCAAACTTTCATGTGCAAGTAAAATGCACTCACTCCACTCCACTGATGTGTATTCAAGCATGGCCAGGGATGCACTGGTCCCAATGACTGCCTTCCTTCAAATTTCTCAATATGACCATTTCAGGCCAATTGAATCAATAAACCATATCAAACTGTAAAATTTTATGCTAGTGACAGCCATTGAAAAGTCATTCAAAGTTCCACATTTTTCAACCATAAGCCACTTTGGACCAGACACATCACTCATGATCTGTACCTCTGAAACCATATACATGAATGAAGCTGCAAATTGTAAATCAATTTAATGAATGAATTAACTGAATCATGTAAAATTTTCACTTGGATAGTGGTAGCTCTTCAAAAGTTATACACAGTTCTGGTTTTTCCTAATCCAGGCCAGTTTGGCCAAAAACCATCACACCTCTGCAGCTCCTCAACAACATACACAAAGAGGATAAAAATTGAACCTCCTTTAGATAAATATCCTTTCTAATTACTGTGAAATTTTCACATGGATAGTGACAGCCCTTCAAAAGTTATACACAGTTCTGGTTTTTTCCTACTCCAGGCCAGTTTTATCAAAAAGCATCACACCTCTGCAGCTCCTCAACCACAAACACAAAGGGGACAAAAATTGAAATTATTAGATAAACCACTTTACTAATTGCTGTGAAATTTTCACATGGATAGTGACAGCCCTTCAAAAGTTACACAGTTCTGGTTTTTCTTCTCCTTCAGGCCAGTTTGGTCAAGCATCACACCTCTGAAGCTCCTCAACCACAAATACAAGAAGATGAAAAAATTGAAAATAATTTAGATAAACCACTTTACTAATTGCTGTGAAATTTTCACATGGATAGTGACAGCCCTTCAAAAGTTATACACAGTTTGGTTTTTTCCTACTCCAGGCCAGTTTTGTCAAAAAGTATCACACCTCTGCAGCTCCTCAACCACAAACACAAAGAAGATGAAATTGAAACTAATTTAGATAAACCACTTTACTAATTGCTGTGAAATTTTCACATGGATAGTGACAGCCCTTCAAAAGTTATACACAGTTTGGTTTTTTCCTACTCCAGGCCAGTTTTGTCAAAAAGTATCACACCTCTGCAGCTCCTCAACCACAAATACAAAGAAGATGAAAATTGAAACTAATGTAGATGGACCACTTTACTAATTGCTGTGAAATTCTCACATGGATAGTGACAGCCCTTCAAAAGTTATACACAGTTCTGGTTTTCTCCTACTCCAAGCCAGTTTGGTCAAAAAGTATCACACCTCTGCAGCTCCTCAAAAATATACTAAACAACCCTCCAGATTTTCAATAAATTAGATAAAGGAAAGCAAAAAAAAATTAATTTGAAATTCATCCACAGAACCCTTTCAAAGGTTACACACATTGGCCATTTCAATGTTATACACAGTCTGGGTATTACCACATTGACCTTTTTTGTGGACTAATAAAAGGTGTTCCATTTGTGCAAGAATGAAAAATTCATCTAATGTAGCTCATTTGGATTTTCATCTCCATTTTTCAAATATTATTATCCCACCATTGTTGATGGATAGTGAGCTGTGTAGAGCATGCATCATTATTACCATTGGCCATGTAGTGGCCAATGGGGACGCATGGCGCAAGTTTGGAGTGCGCACCGGATTGCACCAATGGTGCTTGCACACTTGTTAACACGTGTAGTTTCTGAACAACATCAAAGATTGTTCCCATCACAATCCTCTCTTTTATATACCTTCATCTCTTGCAATTTTCAGCTTAATTGTACCCTCATCTCCTTCAATTCATTCAAAAAACAATGCAATACGCAATTCAACCGGACCTTGGACTTGCTTTTATGGATGCCTCGGGTGTGTACTACAGGCAGAACTCGGCAAACAACAGCAATGGCGTCTCCGATCAAAACTCCACCGGGCACGGTCACTATGAGCTTACCCACGATAACCATGCGTCAGGGTATGTGTCTTGTCTCTTCCCACAGTTTAACCAAGGTCCTATAGACTTCAGCTTACATGTTACCCCTTGGTCACACATCCATGCATGGAACAACTGGCAATATTGTTGCAACTGGTGTTGCTCATCCTGCTTCGCCGCCGCGTTACCTGGTGCTCATCCCTCCGCGCTGGCACATTCTTTGGTACTCATCCCACCACCACCGCAATACGTGTTAGTCGTCCGGCCGTAGCCGCGTTCCATGTTGGCCATCCCGCCGCGGCTGCGTTACCTGGTAGTCATCCTGCCACGGGCATGTTACCTGGTAGTCATCTTGCGTTGGCCGCGTTAACTGGTAGTCATCCCGCTGCAGCTTCATTACCTGGTAGTCATCCCGCGGCCGCCGGCAATACACTACCCGACCAAAACGTTTCCAGTGTTCAATCTGCACCACCCACCCAAAAAAACAAAAAGAAGCGTGGGCCATACAAGAAACGCAAACGCCAATCGTCTACTGGGCCTACCAACACACCAGCTATCCCCACCTTGGGCTCAAGACCTGCGAACGTGGCAGCTGCCAACACCTTGGGCTCCGGGCCTGCTAACAAGACCACTGCTCCCACCTTGGGAAGCAACAACGTTACCGGAACAAATACTGCAACACCAAATCAGTCCTCTACCCGTGCTACAACTCGTACCCTTAGCCAACCAAGACCAACTGGAGATCAAGTCGCTCAATTGTTCCAAGATGCTGATCACCACATTATCCGAGTGGCTCAAGCGGCCACCTGCCAGAATAAGCGAATAACAAACGCTGTTAAAGATGAGCTCCGACAGATAATGTTGGAATATCAAAAGCAGGTCCAACTAGTTGCACTCAGGAGTCAAATTCAAGCCGAGCTCCTGTTCAAATGGCTTGGCGTCTACAACAAATCGAGAACACCCAACCAATTCAATAATTTCTGCCGTTATTCGCCGGATGCTAGGAAAATTTTTGCTTTGAGTATGTAGAATACTTCTTTTCGTTCTAGATAGATTGGCAGTATCCTGACATTTGTGATATTAATTGTCCGTTTGGAGAGGAATTTCCCCCTAGTGAGCGGATGCAGCAGGTTGCCGATGTCTGGAGGGAGCTTTGTGAAGAAGATCAGCTCAAGTTCTGCAACTGGGATTTCATTAACGACTTACAAATTCAAATGGGGCTTGAGCCATTGGATGACCCCAAAGCTCTGGAGCCCAAGGATGAGGCGGAAGAAATTGATTCCAATCAACCACATCCAAGAAACCCAGCGACTATCAATACGCCCAAGGAGACTGTTGCTTTACCAATGTCAAAAAAATCAAACTATGAGGCTGAGAGTGCTTGCAATAAATGGGTCAACAAGGCTGTGAGAGATGTGAGTGATCTCTTCTTGACTCATCTTTGGACTTGGTTGACAAGGGATCTTCCAGTTCAACTATTTCAGTTCAGCTCATCAGGTGGAGGGATTCTTTTTGCTATGCTCAACCAATCTAAACGGAACTGTTTTCAAGTTGGGGGGGAGTGCCCTTGGGCTTGAATACATGGCACTGTTGAGGGTGGCCCCAACCGGGGACCCTTGGAAGACGTTTGGGTGTGGGCTTCGGTTTGTCTGTTGACGAGGCTTTAAATTCTATTAATCGGCCGCAGAAATCGAACAAACAAATCAAAGTGACACCTCAAGCCAAGAGGGAACCTTGGGACCTGGGCGACTACGATAAAAACAACAGTGCAATGTTGGATCAGCTCAGGAAGTTACTTGGTAAGTTCTCCACTTCTTTTTACTTTGTCTACTGGGTCGTATTATTAATATGGGTTTTGATTTAGTTAAGGCAACTCAAGGTAAACGAAGCCGTGGATGGCCCGGAGATGCTCGTAAAAAACTTGCCGAATGGGGACTTGTCCTGAAGATTTCAGCGGAGGGGGCTGAATATCCAATTGAGAAAATTCTTCTTGACTGCGCTACAAAAAATTATCACATAAAGGAGATTGAGTTTGTCTTAAGAGCTTTGCACAACAAGTGGATAAAGCTTGTTAGGAAAGATGGTGATTTAGATGACGAGGCGGTGATTGGTGGAGAGAGGCCGGCATAAATGCTTTTCTTTGCTACTTATATCTTTCTTTGCTTGTCCCTTCATTGATCGTGCTTGAATCATGTTTGAATCTCAGCTTTTTTGCTTTTGTTATAGCTCTCAACTTGTTTGTTATCAGTATGGCCACTTATTTTTTTACTCTCAGTTTCCTTGTTGTCTGCTCTCGGTCATGGATGCAGTGAAAAAAACTTTATTCCCTTTGGTGGACCATAATAAATGGAAAAAAGAATCAAAACTTACGTGAAATGATAAATGACAACTACAAACCATACATTGATTAGCAACAATGATAAATAGCGAGACGTTTAACAACACAATGAAAGACGAGTAAGGTTGTACAATGAATGGCAATGACAATCAAATATTGAGACAATAAGATAGAAATGTCAGCGGTAAAATATGATAAAACTACTAAAGAATTATGGTGGTGTTGCAGTATTGATTTGGTGGTGCTTTGCTTTATTGTCTTGGTGGAGCAATGTATTTCAGTATCGACGTGACTTGGTGAAGCTTTGGCTTTTCAGTATTGACTCGCTGGATGAGTCGGGTGAGGTAGAGTAAGATGTGAGCGGAGGTCAGGAAAACTTGGGGGGATTCGAGCGGGAATTTTGACCCCAGTTTTGGCGAACTCAGCGAAATTAAACCTCCCGCAAAAAGGCAGCCCAAAGGCCTTCCCGTGCACGCACCAATTACTCTATTGGATTGGTTTAGGTAGTCCACACAGGTGCTGTCTCCACCAATTGGGCGAGGAATGAGTGGAATTTACGCTGTCCGGATGGAAAACTTGCTACGTTTGTCCCTGGTTCAACGTTGTCTATTGCTCATGATCTTGCGTTTATCACTGAGGACCGGGACCTTATTTCACTGTCTCGACGTGCGTTTCACAAGGAATTGAGTAAACGGGGCACGGAAGCATTTGTCTGCACAAAGGTGGACTCAGACTTATGTGTTTGGGTCCTAGGCAGACTCCTGTGGTGAGTCCTCCTTCCACTTTTAGTGAGAAGGCACAGTTTGGTTCAAATTTAAAAAAAAACATTGTTAACCGTTACCAGTCTTTGTTTGACCCAATTGATACTGTGTCAGATAGGGTACGCACGGTTGAGCATCTGATTGACACTGGTGATGCAAAACCTGTCTATCAGAATGTGCAACAGATGATGTTTCAGCCTCTGTGATGCCAAGGGCTAGTACCTTTTAGCTACACAAGGTGATAAGGGTGCAAAATAAGGGTAAAGTGGGGTAATTTCACGTAGAAAAGTAGTAAAGAAGAGATAAAAAGAATATAATTCTTTTTTATAGAGGGGCCTGCTGGTGCAGGGGTGTTTGTAGGTGCCCTCTAAATCAGAGATCTGCAAAGCAGGGTGATATCTGTTTAAGCAAACAATGGGTTTCTGCGTAACAGAAGGTGGTACCAAAGTGATTTTCCAATTAAGGAACCAGAATGGGGACAGAAGGATGAAAGAAGTACTCACTATTGCTTCTTTCAAGCCAAAAAGCCACGTAGGGGGGTGAAGTAGAGCTGCTGGGTAGATTGGATGGTTTCTGCGCAGGAGCTGGACACGTAGGATGGTTGATTTGAAGGGAACACCGCGGATAAAACAGGCAAAACAGGGCGGAGTAACTGAAATAAGGACAGGACACGGGCGTAACTGATTGACTGTAATAATAATTGATGATGGGGAACAACTTTTGGCGTGGAAAGAGGGCTCTATATATACTCATTTCACTCATAGTGGAGGACCTTTCTGCCTGTGTGCGTGTAGTAACTGGTTTTCAGCGCAATGTGGCCAATTTGGGAGATTGGCACTAACAAGGCTCATCCCAATGACACTGCTGGTCATTAATTCTGCGTCACCAGTGCTTTCCATGACTTTAATAAATTATTTAGTCATTGTAACTAAGGTACATAGCAACACTGACGTGTGAATGTATCTGAAATGGGCCACAAATGACGCAAATGGGCCACAAATGGCTAAGGCCAATCATTAAAGGCCACGCTGGCTATGTTACTCTTATGTATTCAAGGTTTTTATTAATAAAACCTTGTAAATAAACCACGTAGAATCTACTTTTACCCTAGTTACACTTGTACATATGTGGTAACTAGGGGATTAGCTATTTCCACGCATTTGGCCAATTTCCAATTGGATTATATAATCCACGCGCGGGGTTGGAGGTTTAAACCCCAATTGGGCCTAACTCCCAAACTATACACAACACCTCAATTATAAGTCCATAATTGGTCATTTCACATATAGTATGCATATATAACAAGTGCATACGTGTGTAATGTCTGTGTGACATATGTTTGTGGCCAATTCTCACGGGTAATTGGTTCAAGGTGAAGGAGTAGGAATTTAGGGGTACTTCCGGTGAGGGACCCTACATTAATTTGCATGAGGATTCAGAATATGACATAATATTCTAAGTTATCCTCAAGGTTTAGAAGTTATTTAGTATTTTTGTAAAAAGTAGTGGTTATTTTAATTCATTACTTATTTTTATGGTGCCAGGACTTTGCTAAGCTCATTGGATAAAAATAATTAAACTGAGTTTTTTTTACATTATTATCATATAACTGGGTCTTAATATTGTAGTAATAATGTCTCTATTTATGTTACTTTGTCAGGTTGGCTCTGTCATAGTAGCAAGCTGACATGTTGCCTTTGTTATTGGCTGAACTCAAGGAACAATTGGCAAAACTGCAAACGACCGGCTTTATCTGGCCATCTACTTCGTCATGGTCCCTTCTGATCTTGTTCGCCAAAAACGTGAATGGCTCTCTTTGGTTTTGTGTTGACTATCGTGCGTTAAAAACTGTTACCAAGAAAGACCGCCATCCTCTACTTCTTATTCAAGAGTGTTTTGACTTGCTACAAGGCGCCAGATTCTTTTCGAAAATCAATTTGCAACAAGGATTTCATCAAATGCGCATTGCTCCGCACTATGTTCCAAAAACGGCCTTTGGCACCAAGTATGGACATTACGAATGGTTAGTAATGCCCTTTGGTTTGGTGAACGCTCCGAGCACTTTTTAGCAAATGATGACTCATGTGCTTTGGGATTTCATTGACGACTTTGTGCAGGTTTATCTGGATGATATTCTTATCTATTCAGCAACGGAGTCAGATCACCTGATGCACGTTGAGAAGGTATTAGGGGTTCTCCACAACAAAGAATTGCGATGCAGTGGTCACAAATGTTCTTTTGGTCTTGAAGAAATCCAGTATGTTGGCCACTTGGTGTCTCACAATCATATTTGCCCTATGCCGGACAAATTGAAGGCGGTCAACGATTGGCCAAGACCAGCTAATGTACATGATGTACATTCCTTTTTGGGACTTTGTGGTTACTATGGGCGGTATGTGAAATTTTTTGCTAAAATTGCTTCTCCTCTGCATGAGCTCACGGCAGGTAACATCACTAAACGCCAATTTGTACCGTGGCTTCCCTTGCATGAGGCTGCTTTTGTTCAGCTCAAACGCGCCCTGGTCTCGGCTCCGGTTTTATTGACTCCTGACCAGGCAAAGCCTTTCCGTATTGAGACGGATGCTTCCAACTACGCTGTCAGGGCGGTTCTTTTGCAACAATCGGACAATACAGATTGGCATCCCGTTGCATGCGGGTCCAGTAAGCTTAACTCTTCACAACAAAATTATCCGGCTCAGGAGCGTGAACTGTTGGCTATCCTCCATGCCTGGCGCAATTGGTATGTTTATTTGGAGGGTGCTGTTGAGACTACTGTGGTCTTTACTGACCATGCTTCTTTGGTCTACTTGTCTACTCAGAAGTTGCCTTTTAAATGATTGGTACGTTGGCTAGATGAGTTTTCTGAGATGGACATTGATGTCCGTTATAAAAAAGGTGCAGAAAATGTAGTCCCTGATGCCTTGTCCCGGCGCTCGGACTTGGTTGTGATTGATCAGATTGTTTCCATCCATGAGACTGATTGGCCCCTTATTATTCCGTATCTTAAGGACGACCAACCAGTCCCGGATTTTGTGACTCCTGCCCAACGAGCCCGGGCTTTGGCTTTGCTTAGTCTGTTTGAATATGATTCTGAGACGGAAACTCTGATTTATTTGGGACGACCGGGTTTGGAGGAACGCTCTCCCTTCATTGCTCATGGTCATCGATATTCTCTCCTTGAGAGAGTACATGATGACGCCAGTCATCGCGGCCGTGACTCTACTCTTTGTCTGTTGCGTGGATGTGGGTGGTGGCCGCATCGGTTGTCTGATGTAAAAGACTATGTACGTACCTGCTTGACTTGTCAGATGTTTGAACAATCTCATCTCTCACAGGAGAACGCTGAGCAGACTTCTCTTCCGTTAGTGGGACCTTTTGAGAGTTGGTCGGCTGATTTCATTCAGATGACGGAGAGCCATTCACACAGATATTGCTGGATACTGACTCTCATCGATCACTGTACTTCTTGGCCAATTGTGATTCCAATACGGGACACCACTGCTTCTGCAATTGCTGATGCTCTCTTGGAACATGTTATTACCCCGTTGGGGTTGCCTCGTGAGTTCCTCACTGATTAGTTTTGTCATTTGGATTCATCCATCCCAAATGGAAATAAAAACCAGCAATTTATTCCATTTGGAATGGATGCAGCTCCAGAGCTGGGTGAGCCCAGCTCAAACACAGCTCATCCAGCTCATCCAGCTCACCCAGCTCACCCAGCTCCAAACCCAGCTCACCCAGCCCCAAACCCAGCTCATCCAGCTCACCCAGCTCACCCAGCTCCAAACCCAGCTCACCCAGCTCCAAACCCAGCTCACCCAGCTCCAAACCCAGCTCACCCAGCTCCAAACCGGGCTTACCCAGCTCCAAACCCAGCTCACCCAGCTCCAATCACCCAGCTCCAAACCCAGCTCACCCAGCTACAAACCCTAACTTTCCTAACATAACCTAACCTAGCCTAACACCCAGACTTTCCTAATCTAGTCTAACCTAACCTAACCTAACCTAACACCCTAACTTTCCTCACCTAACCTAACACCCTAACTTTCCTCACCTAACCTAACATAAAATAACCTAAACCCCTTTAGGGGGTTTTGTTGATACCCCCATCCTAGATTCTCTCAGGAGACCCTCACCCTAACCTAATCTAGTCTAACCTAACCTAACCTAACACCCTAAATTTCCTAACCTCAACTAACATAAAATAACCTAAACCCCTTTAGGGGGTTTTGTTGATACCCCCATCCTAGATCCTATCAGGAGTCCCTAACCCTAACCTCCCCTAACATCCCCTGACCTCCCCTAACCTCCCTAACCTCCCCTAACCTCCCCTAACCTCCCCTAACCTCCCCTAACCTCCCCTGACCTCCCCTAACCTCCCCTAATGTCAGCTTGCTACTAAGTCAGAGACAACCTGACAAAGTAAAACTAGTAATATAAGAATTAATGAAAATACATGAAAAATAAAAACAAGATTATTACCATATGTACAAACCCTGAAAATAGTACATATGCTGATAATTGATACCAAATAGACATGAAATAACTATAATAATAAGGAATGATCATAAGTTAGCCATAGTAACACATAAAAGTAAGAATAATAACTAGTAATGTAATTTTTACCCGCAAACCTTAACAAAGTTCTGGACCCTTAAAAATAAGTTAGAACTAAAATAAATAACCACTTTTTACAGAAAGTGCGAATAACTTCTAAACCTTGAGGATAACTTAGAATATTATGTCATATTCTGAATCCTCATGTAAAATAATGTAGGGTCCCTCACTGGAAGTACCCCCAAATTCCTACTCCTTCACCTTGAACCAATTACTTGCAATGTCATCCTCTGTGATGCCAAGGGCTAGTACCTTTTAGCTACACAAGGTGATAAGAGTGCAAAATAAGGGTAGAGTAGGATAATTTCACGTAGAAAAGTAGTAGGAAAGAAATAAAAAGAATATAATACTTTTTTATAGAGGGGCCTGCTGGTGCAGGGGTGTTTGTAGGTGCCCTCTAAATCAGAGATCTGCTAAGCAGGGTGGTATCTGATTAAGCAAACAATGGGTTTCTGCGTAACAGAAGGTGGTACCAAAGTGCTTTTCCAATTAAGGAACCAGGATGGGGACAGAAGGATGAAAGAAGTACTCACTATTGCTTCTTTCAAGCCAAAAAGCCACGTAGGGGGGTGAAGTAGAGCTGCTGGGTAGACTGAAGGGTTTCTGCGCAGGAGCTGGACACGTAGGATGGTTGATTTAAAGAGAACACCACGGATAAAACAGGCAAAACAGGGCAGAGTAACTGAAATAAGGACAGGACACGGCGTAACTGATTGACTGTAATAATAATTGATGATTCTCCACAACTTTTGGCGTGGAAAAGGGCTCTATAATACTAATTTCACTCATAGTGGAGGACCTTTCTGCCTGTGTGCGTGTAGTAACTGGTTTTCAGCGCAATGTGGCCAATTTGGGAGATTGGCACTAACAAGGCTCATCCCAATGACACTGCTGGTCATTAATTCAGCGTCACCAGTGCTTTCCATGACCTTAATAACCTATTTAGTCATTGTAACTAAGGTACATAACAACACTGACGTGTGATTGTATCTGAAATGGGCCACAAATGACGCAAATGGGCCACAAATGGCTAAGGCCAATCATTAAAGGCCACGCTGGCTATGTTACTCTTATTTTTCAAGGTTTTTATTAATAAAACCTTGTAAATAAACCACGTAGAATCTACTTTTACCCTAGTTACACTTGTACATATGTGGTAACTAGGGGATTAGCTATTTCCACGCATTTGGCCAATTTCCAATTGGATTATATAATCCACGCGCGGGTTGGAGGTTTAAACCCCAATTGGGCCTAACTCCCAAACTATACACAACACCTCAATTATAAGTCCATAATTGGTCATTTCACATATAGTATGCATATATAACAAGTACATACGTGTGTAATGTCCGTGTGACATGTTTGTGGCCAATTCTTATGGGTAATTGGTTCAAGGTGAAGGAGTAGGATTTTAGGGGTACTTCCAGTGAGGGACCCTACATTAATTTGCATGAGGATTCAGAATATGATATTCTAAGTTATCCTCAAGGTTTAGAAGTTATTTAGTATTTTTGTAAAAAGTAGTTGTTATTTTAATTTATTACTTATTTTTATGGTGCCAGGACTTTGCTAAGCTTTATTGGATAAAAATAAGTAAACTGATTTTTTGTACATTATTAGTCATATAAATGGGTCTTAATATTGTAGTGATAATGTCTCTATTTATGTTACCTTTGTCAGGTTGGCTCTGTCATAGTAGCAAGCTGACATGCAAGAATTGGCCACACCCACGTGTCACAGATGCACATTACACACGTATGTACTTGATACATATGCATACTGTATGTGAAAGGACCAATTATGGACTTATAATTGAGGTGTTGTGTATAGTTTGAGAGTTAGGCCCAATTGAGGTTTAAACCTCCAACCCCGCGCGTGGATTATATAATCCAATTGGAAATTGGCCAAATGCGTGGAAATAGGCAATTACCTGGTTAACAGGTATGTACAAGCATAACCAGTGTACAGGTAGATTCTACATGACAGATTTGCAAGGTTTAAGTAATAAAAAACCTTGAATACCTAAGATTAACACAGCCAGCGTGGCCTTTAAAGATTGGCCATATCCATTTGTGTCCCATTTCCGTCATCTGTGGCCCATTTCAGATACAATCACACTTCAGTGTTGCTATGTGCCTTGGTAACAACGACTAAATAGGTTATTAAGGTCATGGAAAGCACTTGTGACGCTGAAACAATGACCAGCAGTGCCATTGGGATGAGCCTTGTTAGTGCCAATCTCCCAAATTGGCCACATTGCACTGGAATTCAGCAACTACAAGCACACAGGCAGGAAAGGTCCTCTACTATGAGTGAAATTAGTATATATAGAGCCCTCTTTCCACGCCAAATGTTGTTCATCATCATCAATTATTATTACAGTCAATCAGTTGCGCCGTGTCCTGTCCTTATTTCAGTTACTCTGCCCTGTTTTGCCTGTTTTATCCGTGGTGTTCCCTTCAAATCAACCATTCTACGTGTCCAGCTCCTGCGCAGAAACCCTTCAATCTACCCAGCAGCTCTACTTCACCCCCCTACGTGGCTTTTTGGCTTAAAAGAAGCAATAGTGAGTACTTCTTTCATCCTTCTGTCCCCATTCTGGTTCCTTAATTGGAAAAGCACTTTGGTACCACCTTCTGTTACGCAGAAACCCATTGTTTGCTTAATCAGATACCACCCTGCTTAGCAGATCTCTGATTTAGAGGGAACCTTCAAACACCCCTGTGCCAGCAGGCTCCTCTATAAAAGAATTATATTCTTTTATATCTTCTTTTTACTACTTTTCTACATGAAAATACCCCACTCTACCCATCATTTGCACTCTTATCACCTTGTGTAGCTAAAAGGTTCTAGTCCTTTGCATCACAGAGGCTGACACCTAACCTCCCCTACCCTCCCTTAACCTCTCTTAACCTCTCTTAACCTCTCTTAACCTCTCTTAACCTCCCTGACCCCAGTCCACAATGGGAATTGAACCCACAACCTCAGCTTTCCAAGGATGTGAGGGGTGTCCTATACCACTAGGTTACAGATGCTTGGACACGAAATATTTCCAGGGTTTAGAGATGCCTGAGGAGCTGGGTGAGCTGGGTTTGGAGCTGGGTGAGCTGGGTGAGCTGGATGAGCTGTGTTTGAGCTGGGTGAGCTGGATGAGCTGTGTTTGAGCTGGGCTCACCCAGCTCTGGAGCTGCATCCATTCTAAATGGAATAAATTGCCGGTTTTTATTTCCATTTGGGATGGATAAATTCTTTTGACACAGGTGTCACTGATAGAGGTTCAAAATTCTTGTTGGGCGGTTTGATGAAATTCCTGGAGGCTGGGAGAATTGATAAGTCCAACACTTCTGGTTATCATCCCCGCACAAATGGCAAGAATGAACATTACAACAGTATATTAGAGACTACTCTTTTCAAACTAAATAATACTGGTGACTTGTCTCAGTGGGAAGACTATTTACAGCCTGCCTTATATTCTACCCGAATCCATCGAGTGACAGAGTAGTAAGTTCTCTCCTTTCAAGTTGCTATATGGAATCTCACCTCGCCTGGCTACGGATCCTTCCAGGATGACTGCTGCTGATCTTGCCGCTCCAGGGGAAGGCGCCTTGCGGGAACACATACGTGAACTAAATGAAAAATGTGGTACGGCTGTTGCTAATGTTGCAAAACGCTCTTTGACTAACAAAACGGCGTTTGATGGGAAACTCCCCCGCTCTCTACAGACGTTTGCTGAGGGTGATGTGATCAAGCTCTGCAACAAGGCCAATGTGAAAGGGGCCTCTCAATGGTTTGGTCCTTTTGAGGTAAAAAAGGCCTTGCCCAATAATGTTTATATCCTCTTGAATCATGATGGTGCTGATTATCTTTGGCCTGTAAACGGGAACTCTCTCCTGCCGGTCTCACTTCAATCACTAATTCTAAACAAAATGTGGTCACCTCCACCAATTATTGCACTCAAGGCCCGCCAAAAGGATGCACGGGTTGCAAAAAGACTTTCGAAGTCTGCAAAAAAGATCTTGATGGTTTCTCCAAAACAAATCCGCCTTAAGTTTAACGGCCAATTCATCATCCTGCGACTTCTGAGACAGTTGCTCAAAGAGGGGGGGGATGTTGTAGCCGATGCCTTGGTTGCCCTAGACTTATCCTGGTTTCATCCGGTCTAGCCCAGGACGCCACCCTTGGCCTGGACTATTTAGACCCTTTTTGGTCATAGCGGCTCTCCGCTCCTTTGTTCTCTTGTTGTTTTCTATCTCTCAGCTTCGGGTATATAAACCCTCTAGCTTCGCTCTTTGTACCAGGATCATTCCATTCTCATTGTTCTCTTTTCCAGCGTTTCATAGTTTTGCATTGTATCTTTTAGCTTTTTAGCTTTGCCGCAGTTCTTTTTGCCTATAGCCCCATACGCTCTAGTGTCAGCCCTGCTAAATTGGCCAGATCTTTGCTGAGCGCAGGCCAATGACCTGCTTGGTAAAGAGCTCACTGAGCAGGCCAATGCCCTGCTTGGCGAAGAGCTCTCTGAGCAGGCAAATGACCTGCTTGGCAAAGAGCTCGCTGAGCAGGCCAATGACCTGCTTGGCAAGGAGCTCGCTGAGCAGGCCAATGACTTTCTCGGCAAGGAGATTGCTGAGCAGGCCAATGACCTGCTTGGCGAAGAGCTCGCTGAGCAGGCCAATGACCTGCTCGGCAAAAAGCTCACTGAGCAGGTTAATGGCCTGCTTGCGAATAGCAGGCTGGCCTGCTGTGAGCTCTCTGGGTAGGCCAAAAGGCCAGCCTGCTCTGAGCTCGCCAAGCAGTGCCACTAACACTTCTTGCAAAGAGCAGGTCATTTGACCTGCTCACAAAGAGCAGGTCAACTGAATGACCTGCTCCAAAGAGCAGGTCAATGACCTGCTCACAAAGAGCAGGCAATGACCTGCTCACAAAGAGCAGGTCAATGACCTGCTCACATAGACCAGGCTGACCTGCTCTGAGCTCGCCAAGCAGGCCAATGGCCTGCTTGCAAAGAGCAGGCAGGCCTGCTCTGAGCTCTCCGAGCAGGCTGGCCTGCTCTGAGCTGGCCAAGCAGGCCAATGACCTGCTCGCAAACTACTGAGCTCGCCAAGCAGGCCAGTGACCTGCTTGCGAACACAGCTCGCCAAGAAGGCCAGTGACCTGCTTGCAAACTCAGCCCGCCAAGCAGGCCAGTGACCTGCTCGCGAACTGAGCTCGCCAAGCAGGCCAGTGACCTGCTCGCAAACAGAGCTCGCCGAGCAGGCCAGTGACCTGCTTGCAAACTGAGCTCTTCAAGCAGGCCAGTGACCTGCTCGCAAACTGAGCTTGTCAATCAGGCCAGTGACCTGCTTGCAAACTGAGCTTGTCGAGCAGGCCAGAAACCTGCTCTCAAACGGAGATCACCGAGCAGGCCAGTAACCTGCTTGCAAAGAGCAGGCTGGCCTGCTCTGAGCTTGCCAAGCAGGCCAATGACCTGCTCTGTGCTCGCTGAGCAGGCAAATGACCTGCTCTGTGCTCGCAGAGCAGGCCAATGACCTGCTCTGTGCTCGCCGAGCAGGTCAATGTCCTGCTGGCGAAGAGCAGGCCAATGACCTGCTCTTTGCGAGCAGTTTAGTGGCCTGCTCTCTTTGCAAGCAGGTCATTGGCCTGCTCTCTTTGCAAGCAGGTCATTGGCCTTCTCTCTTTGCGAGAAGGTCATTAGCCTGCTCTCTTCGCAAGCAGGTCATTGGCCTGCTCTGCAAGCTCAGATCAGGTCATTGACCTGCTTTATGTGAGCAGGTCATTGACCTGCTTTATGTGAGCAGGTCATTGACCTGCTTTTATGTGAGCAGGTCAGATGACCTGCTCTTTGTGAGCAGGTTTGACCTGCTCTTCGCGAGCAGGTTAGTGGCCTGCTCGCAAGCAAAGAGCAGGCTGGCCTGTTAGCCTACCCGGCTCACTATTTGCGAGCAGGTCATTGACCTGCTCAGCGAGCTCTTTGCCGAGCAGGTCATGAGCCTGCTTAGCAAGCTTTTCGCCAAGCAGGTCATTTGCCTGCTCAGAGAAGATCTCGCCGAGCAGGCCACCGGTCAGCTCTTTGCAATCAGGTTATTGGCCTGCTCGCCGAGCTCTTTGACGAGCGGGCCATTGCCCTGCTGGGAGAAGAGCTCGCCGAGCAGGTCCAGTGACCTGCTCGGCGACAGATTCAAAAGATTCGAACAATCTGTCTGATGAGCTTTTACTCATCGGACAGATGTCGTCCAACATGGGATCAAACAACCTGTTTGATCCCATGTCGGACAAACTCATCAAACCCCGGTTGTTTGACACGGGATCGGACACAATCGTACAATCCCATGTTGGACAAACCCATTGAACCAGGTTTGTTTGACATGGCATTGGACAGAATTGTACGATCCCTTGTCAGACAAACCTGTTGGACAGGCTTTTCCAACAAGGCATTGGACAATTGTGTCCGATGCCGTGTTGGACAAGCCCACCGGATGGGTTTTTTTAGCGGTGCTGGACCTGTGCCCACTATTGTAGCTGCATTTTTGTTTTTGCTCCAGATGGCACAATTATATCTGTGATACTTAATGCACCAGGGTCGTGGCACAATTTGGCTATTGCGGCACCCCTGTATGAAGAGCTTCTCAACAACACGCCAGAGGGTTACCTCATTTTATGTGATACAGCATTTCTGCAAAATACAGAAAGCCTTCAGAACAGAATATTGGTGCCAGTCAAGCAAGGGGATTGCCTTCCTGAAACTCCATGCTCTTTCTCACTCCTCAAAGTACTCAATGATCAAGTAGTTTCAGCCCGCCAGGCAGCTGAATAGGGTATGCACTCCATTCAAGGCTCCTTTTCTTGACTGAAGTTGCCCCTTACAGCTAGTAACCATCAGTTTTGGTTTGATGTGTTACAAGTGGTGTCCCGACTGCACCAGCTCCAATGTTTAATGGTTGAAATCAATCAAACACGGACTGTATATGATGCTGTTTGGGATGAGCAGCAGACCCTGTGTTGGGCCTTTCACAAGATGTTATTTTCAGACATAGAGAAAAGTTGCCATATAAGCCGTTATTACAATGGCTGGTTCTAACAAGCAGCTTTATTCAAGTCAATTGTATTGAGGTGCAACTTCTGAGTAGCCAGGATCTCTTTTGACTTTGTTGTGCATACAGTTCTCTTCCTTCTTTGTAATTAGCATGGGCACTTTCTTTTTGGCATCACTGCAAGCAATAACTGCTTGGACATGGAAGTCCAAGCGGTGCTTGACCAGGACTAGTTGAGCGGTACCAACCTTGACCGGTCACCCGGCTCACCGGCCAAACAAGAGTGTTTGACGGGTGTGTTGGTCAAAAATTCCTGTTTGACCATTGAGTACTGCTTCAACGGGGTGGTTTGAACCTGATGGTACCCTGTTTGACCAGTACTCACCGGGCAAACAGGCCTGCTCAACCAGCACAAAGGTCAAACAAGCCGGTTTAGCCAGTGAGCCAGGTGGCCAGTTGAGTGGGGCCACTTGCGCAACCAGCTGGTACCAGAGTTGGTTGAGCGCCGCTCGGACTGCTTTGTCCAAGCGTTTAATGCTGGCTGTGTGCATTCATTAAATTGAATGTTGTGGGGGTTATTTGTAGCAATTGTAGGGTTGGTTACTTCAAGTTGTAACAGTTTGAACAACAAAAAAAGCCGAGCATAAAACACTGTTGAAACGATTGATTCAGAAAACAACAAGCAAATGAGAAAAAACGAGTGATTGAGAAAAAATGAGCAATGGAGAAAAAAACAAGTGATTGAGAAAAAAAATTGATTGTGAAAAAACAAGGATTTGGTAAAGAAAGTGATGGAGCAAAAACAAGTCGAGCCAAAAAAATGCAAAAGTTGAGCAAACAACAAGCAATTGAGGGGAAACAAGTTTCTGGGGAAAAAAGAGTGATATAGGAAAACAAGCCACACATCACATGTAGTCCGGGGTATAATCTCCACCTTCAGCTGCAGGATTCACATTGGGAATGAGTTGGATGGGCCCAGAAATGACTGGGTTCACAAGGCTGCCCACTTCAAACATCATTGTTGAGACCACTTGTGCTTGGTCGTGGATGTTGATTCATCATTCCCAAGTTGGCTCCCAGTGTAGGACTCCTGTGAGACAAATGATAATATTTGGTAAAGATCCGGCTGGGGGAAATAAACTGGTGAGTTAGGTTGAAAGGCTAAAACCGTCAGTTTACGAGTGGTTTATTGGCCTGCCCCTTTATAAATACCTTACCCTTTGTATGGAATCTTAAAATCAATATAAAAAGAGAAATGGCTGATTTCAAGATTAAGTTTACTAAGTATAGTAATCTCAATCAGACTTAGACCTTATTTTTCGTTGTATTTGAGTAGACCGCTTATAACTAATGATATGGATAATCAAACCGTGGGATTGATTATGTGAAAGTGCAATAGTGTTTTGGACTATTGCAGGTGATTGTTCATGATTGTTGAGTTTGTTTTTGATTGATTGATGCGTTTGTTGATTGATTGGGGGTTTGAGAAATGTCTTTATTGTTGGGGTTGATAACTGATTGATTGACTTATTGACTGATAACACTGATGACTACACTTGATGACTACACTTGATGACTGGTGAGACACACTATACTCTCTTAGTAAGTGGCTGAGGAAAACAAAACAACAGTGGTGGGGAAATGACCTCCTTATATAGGAAAAAATGAGGGAATTTAGCTCCAAGGGAAGGTCCTTTGAGGGATTTATGCTGCAGGTGAACTGGTCAGCTGCACAGCCTGCTCCTTGTTGCTATGGTTTCAGCACAGCATGACATCATTGCTGCACAGCATGACATCATTTCTGCACAGCATGACTTCATGTCTGCACAGCATGACATCATATCTGCACAGCATGACATCATTTCTGTGCCCACTCCCCCCTGTACAGTGCCCGCAATAGTTTCATACAGTTTACTTGGACATAGACATCACAACACACCAATGTGAAATACTGAGCTTTTGCCCAAAGGTAGAAAAAGTTCCCAAAAGAATGAATATAAATGAAAATTAACAAAAATCACAATGCATGATGGCTTAAAAAAACATTTGAGGTGTTTGAACTCTGACAACTGCTTGATTAATTTTTTTGTCAAAAAATTGAACAAGGGGTCAGAAAGCAGGGCACCTGAAAGAGGTAATGAAAATTTGAAAATCCAAAATTTGTTATGTATTTGATCTTTTTTTCCAACAATTTCCTGGTCTTGCAAATGGAAAAATCAAAAACACCACTGAGATTCTGAAGAATCACAATTTCAACCAGTTTTTGGATATGTCTGCAAGTTTACTCTGCAATATTTTGAAAATTTTGAAAATTTCATCAAATTATTCAGATGCCCTGCTTCCTGACCCACTGTTCACTTTTTTGATGAAAAATTAATCAAGCAGTTTCAAAGTTCAAATACTCAAATGTTTTTAAATCATTGTTTGGCACTCAGGCATCAATGTATGTATTTCATCCATAAACCATGATTTCACTGTACAGTGGCAAATTCATCAAGAACATCACAACACACCAATGTGAAATCCTGAGCTTTTGCACAAAGGTAGAAAAAGTTCCCAAAAGAATGAATATAAATGAAAATTAACAAAAATTTCAATGCATGATGGCTTAAAAAAACATTTGAGGTATTTGAACTTTGACAACTGCTTGATTAATTTTTTCATCAAAAAATTGAACAAGGGGTCAGAAAGCAGGGCATCTGAAAGAGGTAATGAAAATTTGAAAATCCAAATTTGTTATGTATTTGATGTTTTTTCCAATGATTTCCTGGTCTTGCAAACTGGAAAAATCAAAAACACCACTGAGATTCTGAAGAATCACAATTTCAACCGGTTTTTGGATATGTCCTGCAAGTTTACTCTTCAACATTTTGAGAAAATTTCAAAATCTCATCAAATTATTCAGATGCCCTGCTTCCTGACCCACAGTTCACTTTTTTGATGAAAAAATTAATCAAGCAGTTGTCAAAGTTCAAATGCCTCAAATATTTTTTAAGCCATCATGCATTGAAATTTCTGTTAATTTTCATTTATATTCATTCTTTTGGGAACTTTTTCTACCGTTGGGCAAAAGCTCAGGATTTCACATTGGTGTGTTGTGATGTCTATTTCCAAGTAAACTGTAATGAAAACATATTGCCGGCACTGTACTGTGTACAATACAGCCCATTCTTCTTCCTTCTTCTATCCTTCCATACAGGGGCTGAAACACCTTCCATCACCCCTTCTTTCTTCCAATCCTTCCAGCTTCCATCCTGTTCAGGGTCTAGGCCTCTCCTCCTGCTGGTCCTTCTTCCCCTTCTTCCCCCTGAGTCCGCTCCTTGTACTGCTACCATTGTCCAAATTTCCTCCTTGATGTTGATGTTGTTGATTCCGTGATGTTGGTGTATCGTGTATTCTTCCGGATTCCTTCTGTACTCCTCCCTGATACTTGTAAGTGAACTTGTAATGTATGAAATGTACCTCTTTGGCATTGGAGCGGGAATGGAACACCACACCGGTTGCAGATCCATGCAAAGCTGCATTAACTCAAGTTTTTTCTCCAAATTGGAGTTCTTGACAGTTTGTTGAGTAAGTTCCCTCTTGACTGCACCGTAATCTTTCCGAGCATCTGAAAGGTCCTTCTGCAGTTGCGTGTTTTGATCCTGCAAACGTGCGACCTGAAGGGTAATACCATCACGCAATTGGCTGACCTCTTCTTCCAGTCGGTGGGTGGTAGAATGAGCTTCTTGGAGCTGTAGTTGGTCAATTTTTTCCAAGTTATGTTCCTTTTCTTGCTTGTCACATTCCTCGCTGTTAAACATTCTTGATAGATCACTTTGTATGTTTTGACGGGGAGGTTTGTTTGGACGGCCTGGGGTAACATTTGTAGAGTTGCTGCAAGGCCAAATTGGCCTTTGAGAAGATAAGTTTGATGGCAAAGTTGCGTGCGCACAAACTGGGACTTGAGCAGATTGTGAACCCGGTTCAATCAAGGGGGAAGGACCAACGGATTCTAAATCAGCAGCAAGGGTTTCGGGGCCAGGTAAAGCATTCTCTTGACAAGCTGACAATTTATTGGATTGGTTTGGGGTTTGGGTTGCAGGCCAGCCTGATTGCTCAACCTCTTGGGATATGGTGATTTTGTCTTCAATCCGGATTGGTGAAATTGGGATGGGAGCACCAACACCATTTCTGAATAGGAGTGGCATGAGCCCAAGGTCTACTATGGAAGAGAGATAGATATATATGACTTACAACTCATTGTCACTTGCTACATCACTCCAGTCCCTGTCAACAACCGCATTGTGGGCTGCCCTTTTGCAGATTGACAGACTGACCAACTTTGCATCACGGATCCAAGGCTTGCATATGGTCTCCCCGGTGGGTTTCTTGGCATCAACTAGGGCCTTGAATTTAGTCTTCAGGTTGTCCTGTTTGTGCATGACTTGACTGTTTTGGGTGGCGTAGTCATTGTAAAGGTTTGCAACCTTCCCCCATTCTTGGCTTCCTAACGGGAGGATTTTATTGACCCCCGCAACCAGTGCTTTACAGTCGTTGGGTTTATAACCTTGAGCTCCAGGGGAAAGTCCTCCAATGCAGAGCAGGGGTCCATTGACTGTGGTAGCTTGGCGTGAATGGTTGCCCTGGCGCCCAGATTTTTGAGGCTGGGATTGGTGGGGTTGTGCTTGTTGTCCTGGCATGATGGGTGTTCTATGTGCGGGTATATGCGTTGGTAAAAAATGGACAGAGAAAAATTGGGATACACGGAAAAAGCTAAGGTGTACAAGGAAGAAGGTAAGAAATATTTGGACATCTGGGAAGTGCGCTGGAAGGCTTGTGTAAATCTGAGAGCGGGGAAACCCTGGGGGATCCCAAAGATGAGCAGAATTTCCTTGTAAATCTGGCTCTGGGAGGATTTCCAGAGCAAAGGGAAGTCCTTCATTACTCTCATCTAATCTTCTCTAAATTATACTTCTGATCAGTTTGATCAAACCTCTCTTCTCCTTCTTCATCATTCATCAGAGGCACTTCTTAATAGAAGTTATCAGCATATTTCATTACTTCCTAGTGGGCATCTAAGCTGTCATCCCCACCCAGGTTTTCCCTTAAAAGCCTTTGCTAGTTTCTTTTAGCCTAAAAAATAGGACTTCTGAAGAGCAGCTTCACCCTCTTGTTATTTAACAAAGGAGGTGTAGAGCATACTCTGCTACTCCCTCTCCTTTCCTTGGATTGAGCCCATTTCCTCCCCTCTTTGGGTTAGAGAAGCAAGGTTTAACCTTGATTATCATTCTTGATTATTCTCATCAGCTCATAAAGCTTGATTATCCTTTTATAAAGTCCTCATCTGTCTTGTCATTGTCTTTCTTTCCCTTGAAATATATTGAGTTGTCCCCCTTTTTCTTTTGTCCTGCTGCCACCGTAGAGGCCCAGGCTCACATACTCACCAAGCGGGTTGATGACCTGCTGACCGAGTAGGCTATGACGTACTCAGTGAGCAGTTCACGGCCTGTGGAGCCAGCAGGTCATTTCCCACTTGGTGAATAGGTCACAACCAGGTTGGTCAGCAGGCCCATACTCAGCAAGCAGGCCATGACCTGTTTGGTCACAGATGGGTACCAGGGCGGGTACCCGCCCCGTTTCCCCCCCAGAATTCTGGAAACCCACATGTGCACCCGGCACCTGTTGGAGGGTACCTGCACACCTTGCGGGTACCTGCCAACGGGTTCCAGGTACCCACGGCCATCTTTACGGGTCAGGCTAAATGCACTCCAACTTTTTACTTCATGCACTCCAATTTGGAGTGGGAAAGTGTGCACTCCAATTTTTTTGGAGTGGAAAGCTGTCCATTCCAATATATTTGGAGTAGACATCTTTCCGCTCCAAAAATTTTCACTTCCTTGGGGATGCACTCACAGTTCACTCCCAAAATTTGGAGTGCACCTAAAGTCCACTTCAAAATTTTTGGAGTGCACCTTATAAATTCCACTCCAAAAAATTTGGAGTGCACTTCAAGTCCACTCCAAAAAATTTGGAGTGCACTCAAAGTCCACTCCAAAAAAATTGGAGTACACAACATTACACTCCAAAAATTTCACCATTTTGGAGTGCACAATGGCCCACTCCAATTCTTTTGGAGTGGACGGCTGCTCACTCCATTTTTTTTGGAGTGGAAGGCTGTTCACTTCATTTTTTTTGGAGTGGAAACTTTCCCACTTTAAAATGTTGGAGTGCATGTAGTAAAATTTTGTAGTGCATTTAGCTTGACCCCATCTTTACAGAAAAGACTAATTTTGAGAAGAACATTGTTCAAGAAAAATTTTGTACCTTGGAAGGAAGTCAACAAGTTCAATAATCCCACCAGAGGCCATTCTATTTATCTCATTTATGATATGTCCTTGGGAAATGGGATATGGGAGAGAAAAAAATAGGGGAAAGGGAATAGCAGTTGGTTTCACACATCCAATTTCACCATTGGCACAGTTTCATGCTTTTCAAGTCTTGCAATGGAATAGTCCGAGCATGCAGATGTGAGTGGAAGGATTATCCATTGCATAGAAGAAAGAAAGAAACAAAGAAAGAAGAGAAACAAAGGAGAGAAGAGAAATGTGAGGCTTACCTAGTCCGAGCATGCAGATGTGAGTGGAAGGATGAGAAAGGATCCTTCCACGTCTACAGTTGGGCTAGGTAACTGCCAGGAGAAATGTCACACATGTGACAGGAAAGAGAAAGGAAAGGAAGCACAGAAAAAACAACTTCAACATCAAGTGCATGGGTTCCCTTTATGCCTGGGACCCACACAGATGTGGTCCAGAGTCAAGCCACCTGTGCATCACGCTGTAGTTAATGGAGATATCCAGGGGGAAAATTTCTTGAAGGATGGGGGGGTTTTTATAGATTTTCCTGATGGTCTGACTGCTCCTTGTTTCTATGTAGCACAACAGCTGGACTTGCACCTTTGAGGAAATTTTCTATTTCTCTGCCTCTGGCTCAAACTCAGAATGGTATGGTGTGTGAAGCTTGTCTGGGCCAGTGCTTGAGTCCTGCTTGTCTGCAGACCAGCAAGACTTGAGCACCAGCCCAGACAGCTTGATTTTGTATGCTGGATGAGTGGCCTTGATCTTGGCCTCCGCTCAAAGGTGTAACCATTACATTACACGTATTGTATTGGCCAATACTGTGTATTGTATTGGTTCACCAATACAGGGTTTTTTTAAACAATGTATCATATTGGCTGGGAAATACAATACCATTACATTTTATTGCCCTCATGACCAATACACAGTTTTTGGAAGCAATGTATTGTATTGGAGGGCCAATACCACCAATATGGCTCCATTAGATAACTTATGGGAGTGGTATTTACACAGAAATTTTTTTCTGTGTATTGTATTGGGCCAGGCAATACACATCAAAAATAATTTGGTATTGTATTGGCAACCCAATACAATGATAATACACGGTATTGGCGCTACAAACCAAGACAATACATGCTGTTACATGCTACATGTATTGCAATGGTTACACTGTTGCTCTGTTTAAGCTTGCCTTGTCCGCATTTAAAACAAGCGGACCAGATGCTCACTATTTGTCTTGGTGAGCAGGGCCTACTCACCAAGAGTCATTCCACTTGGTGGGAAAGGTCTGCTTGCCAAGAGTCTCCCTTGGTGAACAAGTCCTTCTTACCAAGAGGAATGCCTCTTGGTAAAAAGATGTGTTGAATTCTCTGTTGAACGCCTCTAGTCAAAACTGGTGCACGCAGCTTGCAGCTCAGATTCCTCAAGTTTGTGCGACTGATGCGCAGTGATGAGGCTGCGGCATCAACCTCCTAGGGCTAGCTCTCCACCATATCCTTCCACCATTCCACCATTGCATGCCTTCCTCAGATCCGGATCCAACAGCTCAAATCAACCAGCTGCAAGATCACAATCTCACTTGTTGAGTAACCGGACCCAATCTGTAAAGTATTTCTCTCCAAAGTGATCAATCACCCCTATTGTACTCACACACTCTCTCTGACCAACCCTTATTCCCCTAAAGTTGATTTGCTCCGGCCTCCAGATTTTATCTTGTCCCTTATTCCTTTCTCACCATCACACCTTGTGTCTTGTGCTGTTTTTCTCTTCTCTCTCTTTTCTGTTCTCCTTCTTTCTGTCTTGCTTGTTGTTGAAAGATCTAACTGCTTCCTTTTTTTGTCTCCTTCCTTTTTTTACTTCTTTTCTCAGGCTTCTCAATATCTTCTCGCGTCCTCATCTTCTTAAAGTCCTCACTTATCAAATTCTTAGTCATATATTAGCGGTAAATCCTTTTTCCTTCTCTGTTTCTCATCTTTCTTCATCTCTTCCTTTGTTTTGTTTCTGATTTTGTTCCTTTGTCTCTCAGTCTGGTTTCAGTTTAGCAGTTCTCAATTCAGAAATTCTTCAAGAAGTATCTTGTTGAGTTTTTGGACTGGTGGCAAGAGATTAGAGAAAGAAAAGGAGTTTGCGCAAAAAAGGGTGGGGCACTTTTTGGGAAAGGTTCACGGAAAAAGAATGAAAGAACCAATGGTTTTTATTCTCATGTAACTAGGCTAAATTAAGTAGACTAGATGCATGAGGTTCAAAATGTGTTATGAGAAATGAATAAAGAAAGTACAATGAATTAAATCTGTGAGAAGATAAAACAGATCTTTTGAAAAAGACAAACCGGACAAAACATCTCAGTCTCTTTTAGTTAGGCTAGATGAGTCAGTCAAAAGTAAAATGTTTCAAAACACAAATACTGAGAGGCGTTAATTCTAAGTACCCATATTTTATGAATCAGACTATGAATCAGGAAAAGAAGACAATCAAAATTGAGAAATGAGTTGTGAGAAATCAGCACAAAAAACAAGCTACTATCTGATTATTATTCAGTCTGATTTTCCGCCCTAGAGATACCACAAAGTATCCAAAGGACTGCATATCCTTCATTATTTTGTAAATATTATTAAAGAAATGGAATTTTGATGCAATATTAACTAGGATCCCTCACCAGAGATACCCTAGATTTCCTACTCCTTCTCATACTTCCTGACATCTCAAAGGAAACAATAATTACAGGAATCAACAATCCTGCTGTGGACTGTGCCAACCACAAGTTAACCAATGAAACAATCATTTAAATTGGTTAGAACCTTAAATAAGATCTATTTTAACAAGTTACACACTTGTAGAACAGAATTACCTACCAAGGTAGCTAATTCTAAGTACTATTAATCTACTTTGAGTTGACATATGATGTAATTGGCTATAAAATACATCATGTTGTCATGAGGACGTAGATTGTACTGTACTTAAACAACTATCAAATTCTCATTACATCATGAGAACATAGATGAACAAGTAAAAACCACTCAATGCCTCTTTGAGACACAAAGACTGGCCCCTGAAGATATAAAAGGAGGAGCTCTTGGGCTCTTTGGATCTTATCCCCCAGGTGTTTCACCCATCATACTTACCCAGTACCCAGTGAATATCCTCCACCTACTTAAGTGTAGAGCTTCCTTCCTCTTTATCTTCCTCACCACTGGATTGTTAGTCATACCTCATAAACTCCTCATTTATCAGTATCTCTATCATCCTTAAAAAGTAGTAGCAGCAAGACTCCCACCTCTGGCAAGAGCCGATCAGCTCAAGTGCTTGCCTACTATTTCTTTCTTACCTTTTTGTAACCTTTTGTGTTACTAGAGTGGCAATTCTTATTGTTACAAAATCTCCTGTTAGTACTTTTGTATAACAAAAGAATTAATTATAAAGGAGTGTGGGTTTAACCTCTTATTAAGAGGGTGAATTAAGAGTAATTTCATTCTTAAATAACCTATCAGCACAGTGATAGTACCTCTTTTTATACTCATAAATAGAGCGTTTCATACACAAAGCTGACACTGATTCAGGAAGATTCAAGAAAGAGAAATGAGGGAGAGAGGGCAGAGAGAGAATTTCAACATATCTTCATCTGGAAGGCGTGGCCGGCTGCCTTAAATAGGGGAAAAGCCAAGCTTAAGCCTGACCGCACCCTGCTTATTGACCGGCCAAGCGGGGATTAAGCACTGGCCAAGTGAACTTAAGCAGCGGACACACCCGCTTAAGCAACAACGGTGCTGGCCTAACCACGGGCCCAGACAAACTTAACACACCATTGTTGGAATATGCTTCATGCTTCAAATGATGAGCTGAGCCATTCAATAAATCACCAGTAAGAAAAACTGTGTGTTTAGCTCAGTGGCATAAGAGCAGCTCTCATGAATGTAGAAGCTCATGGGTTCAAGTCCTATAACACACAATCCTTTTCAACTGGGAAAATTAAATAACCATAATTGGGCAGGCCAACCCAAAGCTGTCACAAGAACAAATGAGTCATGGGCTGGGTATGAGCAGCTTTAAGGCAAAAATCACCCGACCCAAACCCAACCCAACATGAAAACTAATTGGATTGATCTGGGGAAGGTGATTTAACATTTGGGTCATGTTTTTGTCACCAAATAAGGGACCAGATCCTTTAAAAAGGGCGAAAATTGCTGGCCCAACACAACTAGAGATGGCCACTTTGCACCCGCCATGGGTATCCGCCAAAAAGCTCACACCAAATCGGAGTCTCAACCAAGTGATTGGAGAAGATTTTCCCAAAGGTGAATCACATGTGAGTACTTGAACAAGACTCTTTCCATCATCATTTCTCCAGGTTGCTGGCCAGAAACCACTCCTTCACCCCACAGAGCCTTGTTCATATCCACAGAGATCAATTCCCCAATTGGTTTTCTTGCAGCTATTTGTTTAGTTTCTCATCTGTGACAGGCGTATCCACAATCTCTGCAGCTGCGCTTACTAGTTATACTAGCAATCAGCTTGCCCAAAAACATCTGTTAGGGCTAATGACTGTTCCTAGAAAATCCTGCACAACCTCCCTTCTCTGCTCCTCAGTCAACCAACTTCTTTGGTTCACTCAGCTCTCAGCCAACAGATACTCCACCAACAACTGTACCATTCAATACCTGTCTATGTGGTCAAACAACTTTTTGAACCAAATTGTAAGGTCTCTTGGCTAGCCCTGAAGCTAATCTCTTGAACACCCAAAACTCACTCACCTCACTCCTCTCCCTTTCCATTTCCATTCTTCTTCTGTAGATCCAGTTGGATTGGTTCTTGTTTGTTCTAAGCTCTAGTGATACCCATCTTCTGCTGCTCTGGCTGTTTGTCCTTGTTTCCTCTATTTTTTCTTCTTC
The DNA here is from genome assembly GCA_002873125.1 of Puccinia coronata f. sp. avenae. NCBI lineage: Eukaryota > Fungi > Basidiomycota > Pucciniomycetes > Pucciniales > Pucciniaceae > Puccinia > Puccinia coronata. Next base: position 825,007 of record PGCI01000005.1, read on the forward strand.
TCTTCTGTTATCTCTCCTCTTCTTGCATTTGATGTGATTCTTCTAATGTTTTTATTTCTGTCTGCTTCTATTCTTTTTTTTTCAGCTTGCTCTTCTTTGCTCTTACTGCTTGCTCTTCTTAAAGTCCTCATTCTTCTCATATCCTTCCATCAGATTTATGGTATGCATAATCCCATTCTCTCCAATTTCTGTCAAGCCAGCCGGCTCTATCTTATTGCTTCTATCCTCAGTTTCATCATGTTTTTTTTCACTGATCCTGTTATTTGTTCAGTTTGGTTTTGGCTATTCAGAAATTAAGTCATAAATTCTTCAGTATTAGTTTGACATAATGAGTAAGTCTCAGCAGCAGTGTCAGCCAAGAAAGGCACCAAGCACCTAAGCTGACTGAACGCAATTGCTTCACAGAACAAGTGCAGCGGCTCCACAGGTTCTTATCAGCACCTGCAAGAATTAGGCATTATGATGACACAAGCTGACCATCCATCTCATATCATATTGCAGTTCAACACAATTGTCAGCTTACCCTAGACTGTCACGCTGTTAAAATTTCTCTCTCTAAATTAGTTCACTCCATCACACCAACTAATCCTGTTTCACTTTTATTGCGGGAAAAACTTGCTCAAGTGCCGGCAGTTGACATGCAGAAACTTGATTATTACTCAAGTCCTTAGTTGTTGCAAGCTCGTATGCACAGTGATTGTGCATGATGCGCAGTCACTGCGCATCAAAAGCTTGACTTGAGTAAAACCCAAGTTCCTTGCATGTCAACTGCAATCAGTTGAGTGAGTTTTTCTTGCAGTGTTTACTTCTTTGCCTGTGTTTCCCTCCCTTGAATCAAAGTCATACTCCTAGTTAGTGGCATTGCAACCTGCTCTTAGGTAAAACCAAAATTTCATTTTTCCTATTCCTATCAAATAAAACCTCAACAATGTAAATAGCATGGCCATTGTTTTTCACGTCAGATTATCTAATCAATATAAATATCTAATTAGTTGTCCTGAATCTTTTCAAATCAGTGGTTGCTTCATACCAATTCAAATGTCTTGCA
>PGCI01000006.1:600000-796546 GCA_002873125.1 Puccinia coronata f. sp. avenae
AATCTTGGTTAATCCGAGATTTAGTCCCAACCAATGAGGTTGCGGAGTGTGGACTAGCCTTAGTCTGGACTAAGTTGGTTGGCTAAACTAGCCTAAAACTCCGCGACCAATGCGGATGCTCTAATATACAACAGAATACGGAAAGAGAAGGAAAAGAGAAATACACACCAAGAGCAGCTAGACTGATAGTTGCCAAGAGCGGCTATTACATGGAGGCCAATGACAACACGTCTGAGTGTTGCCCATGTCGGCAAACCTTCAGTGGCCGTGATAGGCCAATACATGGGACTTAGCCGAGAGCGGCGAATGAGGTGAGGGCATGTGCGGCCAGATGCTGAGAAAAAGAGAAATAAGGCAGTGCATGCTGCCAAGGGCAGTGCATGCTTCCAAGGGCAGTACATGCTGCCGATGGCAGTGCATGCTGCCAAGGGCAGTGCATGCTGCCAAGGGCAGTGCATGCTGCCAAGGGCAGTGCATGCTGCCAAGGGCAGTGCATGCTGCCAAGGGAAGTGCATGCTGCCAAGGGCAGTGCATGCTGCCATGGGCAGTGCATGCTGCAAATCTATGGTCCAGAAAAGGGGTGTGATCAAGCGGGTATCACAGTGTGCAGCTTGTGCTACCCACGGTTTCCGGTTAAGGAAATCACCCAATCAACCGTTTAAGGCTACAGCCGAAACGGCACCTTTTACTCTTCTGGCCACTCCCCGTCTCTCGTAGTTATTCATCAATGACCGCTCTTGGAATCAACCTTTTATCTGATACGTCCGCTCTCGGCACTCTCAGCATGTTATCCTCTTCTTCCTCTTTTCCTTTTACCATCTTGTATACTAGAGACCTACGCGTCATCTTTCATCTCTTTCCATTGTAAACCAAGAGTTCCATCAGGTGGAACTCAACCGGAACCAGCCACTAGCCATGACTGATCCCACCTCCTCCCGTTGCAAAACGCAAGTCCCACCAGATGGGACTCGGCCGGATCCAGCCACAATTGTAGATTGCTCTCTCTATTCTTATTGTTCTCTTTGGTCTCCTTCTTGTATTCGCCTGAGCTACTTGTATCTTCCTTAGACAAGGCACGCCTATAAATAGATGAGCTCTCCACTGCAATCAAACCCCAGCTTAGCTTCTCGCACCTTTCCCGCACCCAGAAACCGGCGAGTATTCACAGAAAATTTTCTGTGAGTTCCAAAACTCTTCTCTTACCATTTTTTTCTTTTCTTTACTCTGCCCCAAGCAGTCCTATAAAAAAAAACCTCCCCGACTAAGAGAACAACCGACCAAAAAAAAAACTCACACCAAACACACCCTCTTCTTAGAAACCCCTTTACCAATACATAGAATCCTTTAAATCCTACACCCTTACAAATTCTCTCCAACAATCCCACTACCGGCGTGGCGAACCGGTAAGAACTCCTTCTATATCTCCCTCATCTAAGACATATCCCCAATAGCTATCCAAGGACCGACTTAAGAGACTCATTATATCACTCCACCTTTTTTTAGTACTAACCAAAAATATAAAATAGAATAAGATGGACGCCGCCATAAACAATGGAGAGGTCCACGCAGCTGATAATGCTGCCCGAGATGAGGTAATAAACAACCTCCAGCATCAAGTACAACAGTTATTAGCAAGCAATGCTAATAAGCAAGCACAGATCCAACAGTTAGTGGCCAATGCCCTGAACCCCCCACCTCAGGCCCAACGCCCTGAGGCCGCCCCAAAGATAGAAACTATTCCAATACGGTTACCCGACTTCAATGGGCGTGGCGATGTTGACATATGGATCAAGAAGGTTGAATGTGTATTGTCAGGAAGAAACTACCACAAGGATAGGTGGACTAGTATGATTGTAACAAACCTCAAGGACTTCTCTGAAGCCTTTTGGTTCAATCTGGTCAGCGAATTAAGGGTAGACAACATGCCCTGGCCTATATTCAAACAAAAACTGATGTATCAATTTAACTACGCGCATAAACAATATGATGCTTGGCTGGAATTACAATTCTTGAAATATAAAACCGCCAATGACTATATCAACAAATTCAAACACACGTCTATCAAATTGCCAAGCTCCAAAATGTCTGACAACAATAAAAAATTCCTATTTACTGTCAACCTACCAGGACACCTCCGTGTAAAAGTGTTAAGTGACAAATGTAACACTTTAGACAACCTCTTTCAGTCCCTGCAAGAACATGATTGTCTGGAAAAAAGGAGTTTTTATCAAGGGACTTCTGGAAGCGGAACTTACAATAATAACCACCAAAGCTTTGTTCCTCATAACCATCACCGACGCTCCTTGAGTAGTAACTTCCCGTTTACACCTAAGGCGTTGGTTTCCCAAGCTGTCCCTATGGACTTAGACTCCATGGATGTTAGCAAAGCCCACTGCTACAACTGTAACAAGATCGGACACCTGTCTAAAGACAGCCCTGCGCCCCGCAAGATACAATATGCCAACTCAAAGATGCCTGATAAAAATCGCCAGAAGAATAATCTTAATCTCATTGATTTAGACATTCCGGAAGAAACAAAGAGTTCAAGTAATATATTCTTCATGGAGCCAATTGACCCCCTTGTTGACCTGTGGCTCAGTACGGCTAATAAGTTGAAACAGATTGAGGACAACTTGACTAAACGTTTTGATAAAAGTATTGCCAAGATAAATCAACTTCTCTGGAACCAAGTAGAACGCGAAGCCAAGAGCCACGACTTGTGTCAAACAATTGAAACACCCTGTCAACCATGAACCCAAGGGCCATTGAGTTCATACCAGGCGCAACCAAGCACGGGATAACTTGGGAATTAGCACTTAACCATCTAGCTCCGAGCGAACCGGAGGCTAGGAAAAGGAAACACCAGGACTCGATTGACATCACAAGGAAACACCTGAGGGGCTCACAGGTGGAATATATCGACTGGTTACAAATTAGCAAGGACAATGAAATATATGATTTCAAAATCAAATCCAAGGCAGACAATTAAGGGTGTGACCCGGGGTTTGGGCGGGGTCTGGAGGTCTATCCCGAAGCACAGACCTCGGGTCATGGAAAAAATGCCCCGAACCCCACCTTGTAATTTTTTTTGCCATTTTTTTCACTCTTTGAAGTACGGGGCTTGATAGCGGCACGCCCAAAGGGCGTGCGCACGCCCCCCCGAACGCCTAAAAAAAAAGGCGTGCGGGGGCTGCACGCCTTCCCAACCAGGCGTGCAAACCCCCGCATGCCGCACGCCTACAAATGGCGTGAGGACGGCCGGCTTGGCGTGCGGCCCCGCCGGACAGGCATGCTGGCCATGCACGCCTGTCTGGAGGGCGTGCAGGCCTTGCACGCCCTCCGGACAGGCGTGCAAGGCTGGCACGCCTGTCTGGCCAGGCTCACGTAAGCCTCTCAAATTGAGAGGCTTACGTGAGCCCCTTGGTGCCCTTATAAGGGTACCGAGTGGTACCCTTATAAGGGTACTGTTTGGTACCCTTATAAGGGTACCGTTTGGGCACCCTTATAAGGGTACCGTTTGGTACCCTTATAAGGGTACCGTTTGGTACCCTTATAAGGGTACCGTTTGGTGCCCTTATAAGGGTACCGTTTGGTACCCTTATAAGGGTACCGTTTGGTACCCTTATAAGGGTACCGTTTGGTACCCTTATAAGGGTACCGTTTGGTACCCTTATAAGGGTACCGTTTGGTACCCTTATAAGGGTACCGTTTGGTACCCTTATAAGGGTACCGTTTGGTACCCTTATAAGGGTACCGTTTGGTACCCTTATAAGGGTACCGTTTGGTACCCTTATAAGGGTACCGTTTGGTACCCTTATAAGGGTACCGTTTGGTACCCTTATAAGGGTACCGTTTGGTACCCTTATAAGGGTACCGTTTGGTACCCTTATAAGGGTACCGTTTGGTACCCTTATAAGGGTACCGTTTGGTACCCTTATAAGGGTACCGTTTGGTACCCTTATAAGGGTACCGTTTGGTACCCTTATAAGGGTACCGTTTGGTACCCTTATAAGGGTACCGTTTGGTACCCTTATAAGGGTACCGTTTGGTACCCTTATAAGGGTACCGTTTGGTACCCTTATAAGGGTACCGTTTGGTACCCTTATAAGGGTACCGTTTGGTACCCTTATAAGGGTACCGTTTGGTACCCTTATAAGGGTACCGTTTGGTACCCTTATAAGGGTACCGTTTGGTACCCTTATAAGGGTACCGTTTGGTACCCTTATAAGGGTACCGTTTGGTACCCTTATAAGGGTACCGTTTGGTACCCTTATAAGGGTACCGTTTGGTACCCTTATAAGGGTACCGTTTGGTACCCTTATATTATAAGGGTACCGTTTGGTACCCTTATAAGGGTACCGTTTGGTACCCTTATAAGGGTACCGTTTGGTACCCTTATAAGGGTACCGTTTGGTACCCTTATAAGGTAGTTTTTTATAGGTACCGTTTGGTACCCTTATAAGGGTACCGTTTGGTACCCTTATAAGGGTACCGTTTGGTACCCTTATAAGGGTACCGTTTGGTACCCTTATAAGGGTACCGTTTGGTACCCTTATAAGGGTACCGTTTGGTACCCTTATAAGGGTACCGTTTGGTACCCTTATAAGGGTACCGTTTGGTACCCTTATAAGGGTACCGTTTGGTACCCTTATAAGGGTACCGTTTGGTACCCTTATGAGAAGAGGGCAATTGAATGATTTAACGTCATGGAACTCCAGCTCTGATGATGTGCTTAAGTTTCTACAGAAGTGCGCAGCAAATGTGGAAAGACTACGAAAGAAGAGAAAAGACATGGAAAAGGAGGGTGTTTGCTCTTGTAGAGATGTAAGTTTTGTACTCCAAGAAAATTCATCCTCAACTTGCAATCAAACAAAGAGTAAAAGTGAAAAACAAAAAGTAGAAAAGTAAAAAATCGAAAATTAGAAATCAAAAGGAGAAATAGCTAGAAACTGATGCAAATCTTATGCAAAGAAGACTAAGCCTCAAAGGAAGATTGACGGAGAAGCATGAACTCATTAAATATTTTCCGAAGAGTATCAAGTCTAGCTTGACGTTCAACCTCAGAAGATGTTCCAGCCAGGTGAAGTGTAACTCACATCAAATGCCTGAGCTACAAGGTAAATTTACTTCTGGGAATTTGAAAAATGACCGCTCATGTTGTGAGCCGAGGTTGATTTTGATCGCTTTGTATTTTGTGGGACCTGTTGTGGTGTTGTGAATTGTACAACACGGGAGCTCATCCGCTATCACTTGTCTGCGGCTGAGCCGGGCGAAGGAGCCATCTCTCAGTTTCCTTGGAGAAGATTAAGTTAGGCGCAAGTGTGGATTTGTCCTTATTTTTTTCCAACTCATCTTGATTGGAACTCCCACATGAGGTGGTACTTCGGGGTACTTCTCATCAACCTACTGTTCATCTTGCCCGTCGTCATGTTAAAATTAAAATTGGATTCATGTTTTTTTCTCACAACACTACACTGATATCCAATTGAGAAACAGTAAAAGGTGAGCACGGCCTGCTGGAAAAGGAAAAAAAAAAAAACATGTAGATAACATCATGCCCTCCAATCTTGGGGGCATGGAGCAGAGCGAGCTATTCAGACAGTCCTTCCGCGAGGACCCCCGCGGGGGTCTTCCTGAAGCGCCCGGCGATTGCGCGCCCTCGCCTGCCACGGTAGAAGACGGAGAGAAGAGGGGGATGTCTTTTGGCAATTTTGATGTTCGCGGGAGGCGAGGAAGATGGGTTGTATTTGGGAACAGAGGAAATAAGCGTCTTACGTGCAGGAATTTCTATGTATGTATCTATTACAAATAGTGTCAATTGGGGTATTCTCAAGGGGGGGAATGCAGTGGATGAATGAGGTGAGAAGTAGGAACATGGACGGTATAAGATTGTGAAGCTCCAGTTCTGATAATTGTGCGCCTGCAGGGTTTTTTTTTACAAAATTGTGTAACAAATGTGGAAGGCTATGCAAGATGATAAAAGGTACGGAAATGGAGGAGGTTTGTTGTTCTAGAGATGTCTGTTTCGCACTGCACAAGTTGCTTCATTCTCCAGCTTGAAGCAAAAAAAAGAAAAGGCAAAGAGTGAATAAAAATTAAGAGACCCCGGGAGAGACCACTTCAAATCTGACTCACGGAAGACTACATCTCAAAAGAAGAACGGAAGAGAAGTATGAACTGGTTAAAGATTGTCTGAAGTGTATCGAGTCTGGCTTGACGTTCCTCTTCAGAAGTAGGACCGAAGACACTAAACGTCACTTCAAGCTCTTGCCGAACATTTTCATAAGTCTCGCGCACCCTGCTCTCCAACACAACGCGACGATTTCTGGTGCTTCCCGCTGCACGGGTGGAAGGGCCCCTGCTACTCGAAGGGTTCCCAGTTTCTGGCCTTCGCTCTTGTTGGGCCTGGGCCGTGGAGTGTGTACCGACTGGGGATCGCCGGGTTTGATCAGCCGGAATAGGGCGGTTTGTATTGGTGGGGGCCGCTGTATGGTCCACGACTGGAGCTCTCGTGCTCGAACGAGTCCCAGTTTCTGGCCTTCGCTCTTGTTCCGCCTGGGCCGTGGAGTGTGTACCGACGGGGGGTCGCCGGGTTTGATCAGCCGGAATGGGGCGGTTTGTATTGGTGGGGATCTCTGTATTGTCCACGACTGGAGCTCTGGTGCGCGAACGAGTCCCAGTTTCTGGCCTTCGCTCGTGTTCGGCCTGGGCCGTGGAGTGTGTACCGACTTGGGATCGCCGGGCTTGATCAGCTGGAATGCGGCGGTGTGTATTAGTGGGGACCGCTGCATTGCCCGCGCGTGCCGATTGAGATGCCGATCCGCTTGCAGTGGCAGCTGCAGCAGCAGATGCCCGAGCTTTCGCCGCCCTGGCTTTGGCGGCAGCTAATATACGATCGCGAGAGTTGGGAGGTCCCTGGGGTCTCGGGACAGACCTGTAAGGATGAGGAGAGGTGTAGGGACCTGCGGTGGAGGCTGAGCCTGAGCGACGTCGACGAAGCCCGAGACTGCTAGACAGATCGATGGGGCCTGAGAGGGGGGAAAAGCGATGCCCCGAAGGTCCGGCCTGGTTTCTGGCGTCAGCCGGTAACCGATCACGAACCTTCTGTATTGCCCGTTGCACATTGTCCAAGTTGGCTAGCTGAAATGCCGACCGCATGAAGCCTTGAGATCCCTCACATTGTAGCCGATGCTGAACCTCCTGCATTGTCCGTTGCAAAGTGTGCAAGGTGGCTGGCGACCAGGAAAGTGGTTGAGGCGGTTCGGGAGGTAATAGTATCTCTCTCCAGGTGCGAGGTGGCGGGGGGGCGCCGGTGGATGGTGGAGTTCGTATTCGAAATGCCGAGTCTCTTCCCAGGATAGCTGTTGCCCGAGCTAGCTCAGCTTGATACCGATCTTGGACACGCTGCACTGCCCGTTGGAAATCATCCAAGAGGGCTGGCGGAAATGCCGACCGCATGACAGCTGGTGCGGCAGATGCCTCGACAGCTGGTGCGGCAGATGCCTCGACAGCTGGTGCGGCAGATGCCTCGGCAGCTGGTGCGGCAGATGCCTCGACAGCTGGTGCGGCAGATGCCTCGACAGCTGGTGCGGCAGATGCCTCAGCTTCTAACCGATCAAGAATCTGCCGCATTTTTCGTTCAAAATGGTCCACGGTGGCTGGCGACCAGGAAAGGGGACGGCGTTTGGGAATCCGTTCGGGAACTCTTACTGTCTCCCTCCGGGTGCGAGGCAGCGGGGGGGTTGGAGGCCTGTGAGGGCGGATATTCCTAGAAGATCCTGCCTGTGCTCCGGAGCTCTGCTGATCACTGTCGCCAGCGTGAGCACCAGGCCGAGAACTGGGAGGTTGGGCCTGCGAGGGCTCATTCTGGGCAGGCTGGGATTGCCCAGCGGATGAGGCACGCGAGCTGGCCAGCGCAACTCGGTGTCGGGTCGGGTAGCGCGGTCCATCCGGCTCTGGGGAAGGAGCTTCGGCGTCTGTGCGGGGCCTTTGAGGAGGGCGATCCTCCTCGTGTTGTTCGCCGGGCCGTTTGTTGCCATTCTGGGAGGGGTTTGGTCCGGACATCTCTACTTGATGATGCTGTGAGATAGGAGACAGGAGTAAAGGAGTGGGGAGAGGGTGTAAAATAAAATGAAAAATAAAAAAAACTAGGAGGGATGGGCGGAAAGAGAGGGGGGGCAAGACGGGCCCTCAGCTGGGCGGACCCTTATTTATTTCCATGCGGATTAGACCGAGAGCGAGGACAGCAAAGCTTTTCCTGAGCTATGTATTGTTCGTGATACGATAAAATGTTGATTTTCAGGCTTAGTATGTTGTAGTAGTCTTCCATTCCCGGCAGCTGGACGAGCGCCAACTAACTGTTCCGAACAACTTGAAGGCATACTCCGGCGCTCGGGATCCAGGCGCACCACTCGCCGGATCCGGCCATCAACCCGATGTCCATACCAGCTGAACGACAGCGGTACCGCTTGCCTTACCCGGATGGAGTCCAACTGGCATGCCAGCTGCCATAAGCATATGTACGTCTGGCGCATGAATGAGACGAACAAACTGGAAGTTGGAGAGCACCGCATCAGGACATTTGGACGGGCACTTCATACCCTCTTCGACCAGCCAGTTTGTCCGGCTTGAGTAAACTGTGTCCTACACATTCGAACGAACTGGAGTCAAATGGAAGATGCGTCTTTCCGGGGAAGGAAGGTGTAAATTGATTTGATTGTAATTAGAAATGCCAAGCTCATGACGATAGCAACAAGTTTTGTTCCTGCGCCAGAGTAAGCATAACAATGCCTCAGTGAAGTCAGGAATAACCAACGGGATCTTTCCGCCCGTCGACACAAGATCGACAATTGCGGCCAGAGAAGGGGGTAGAGAGGCAGGAAATTAGGGCTCCTCTCATTTTTGCCTTACGCACACGCCACGGCTGAGCAATGCTCAGCTGACAGTGGCCACGTCCCTTCCGTTTACGCTCATGAGGGGAGTATTGACCTCAATGGGCCAAGACCGGTGGCCAAGCACCTTCAACAATGAAGAAATCAACTCAAAGTGTGCTGTGAAGGAAAGATCTAGATTAGTCGAACAAAACAAGAAGACAGTCCTCAGTGTTTCCGTTTGAGTCCCAAGCCCCTGTTCGTGACGGGACTGGTTTGTGTCTTACACGGCAGGTCTGAGCTCGTCGGGTCCAGAAAGAGCCTTGTCAAGGCTTCTCTGATTCGGATGTCCGGCTGCGTATCAGTTTCCTTTATCCGTTAGGTCCACGCGAACATAGCCCGAGTTCACAGGATAACCTGAAGTTTCTTGATCAGTATAACCCTCAAGGAAAAAGCGTGTTCCTGTTGGTCAGAATATTCCACATGTAACCTGTTCATCTTGCGTTCACAGCAAGTCCTGTTCACTGGACTCGTCTTCAAATTCGACCATCGGGAAATCGGTGGAGATATCGTGCTTGGATCACCGCTACTTACTACTATGTAGTCCCAGCAAGCCGGTCGGGGGGGCCCACAGAAAGTGGACCGGGGGTCCAACTCAAAGTCGTCTGTACCCACAGTATGACTTCAAGGGCCGGCAAGGATGTCGTCATGGTCCACCTTCTGGTGGCGGGGGGACCGTGAATCAGTCCTCTGCGATCAACGCGCTTGTCTGCTGGGTTCACTTCAAGGTTAGCCGACCCTGGCCGTCCTGGTTTTTTAATCAAAGCAAATTCTTAACGGTCCTGAACACAAATACATATTTACATAAATATCCCATGCTTACAAATTAAAAAAATTCTCTTGTTTGTAAATATTGATACTAGCTAGCACGGCATGTAGAAAAGGTTAAAATAGTGATGAGATTGATTAACATATTTACATGGATAGGCTGTTGATTGATTTCTGAACATGTAAATCTCTAAAGTATACTGTCTCCTGTTCATTCAAAGGAGGGAAAAGCTTTATCAGGGTTCCTGATGATGGAACCAGTAATGCATCGCATATCTCGACAAGCTTTGTAGAGCTTTTTACAGTGGTTGAAATACTTCTCGCAGTTTTGAGAGGTGATTTTTTTCTTCAATCCCGGTTTTTACCGCGTCGACAAGTTCGGCCCTTGAGTTGAGAGTGAGCCTTTGGACATATGCCTTCAGCACGTTGAAGGTAAGTTCAATCAAATTTAAGAATGGTGAACATTTTGGTAGAAACTCAATGTCGACATTGTTGGAGTCTTTAAGGCCTGTTCAGCGCGCGCGAGGTCAAGATATTGTATTTCACAGAATACTATCTGCCCATGGGCAGATATTATCTCAGGGAATCCAAGATTCCAAATACTGCCCAGCCAAACATGACCAGTATCTGTAGCGCTGGAGACAGCTCAGCTCCAGATAAAGATATTGGTGCGTTCGGCTGAGCATCACCAAACCCCATTCAACAACCTCCCAATGGCCTGTAAGTGCCATTGGGAGGGTGATCATTTCTCTACACCTGCTACCAGATCTTGAGAGAGGTACATACCTCTCCCAATAGCCGGTATTGGTCGCACAAGACTTGTTTTGATGAAGCTTGCGGACCGATAAGGTCTTTGGGAGAGTGAAGACTCTCTCAATGACCGGTACCAATCATCAAGAGAGTCTACACTCTCTTGATGACCGATATCGATCATCAAGAGAGTGTGCTCTCAATGACCGGTAGTGGTCTTTGGGAGAACGCACACTCTCCCATTGATCGATATTGGTTATCAATTGGATGAAACATATAGATGAAACGTGAAAAAGAAATGAGCATGACTGACTTGTGGGTGATGGAAATAAATGGAAGGATGGAACAAGTGAAAAAGCTATATACATTGGTTCAGTTGTGGTTAAGGGGTTGAAACGTGAAAAGTATGAGTTGTGGAATATTCTATGAGAGTGAGGACTATATTCAAGTGAAAATATTTGTTGAGTTATACTCAGGTTTTGTTTTCTGTTTTCTCTTTTCTCTGCTTTACACATGTCACTCTTCTTTCACATACATATCCCTGGTTGTATGTAGTATACCTGAGGCAGCGGTCGTGGAAGGAAACTCTCCTCATCCTTCCACGAACCTCGTCCGCTCACCACACCGTGCCCGCTGTCCTCAGGTATGTAGCTCTCTTTCTCTTTTCTCTCTTTCTTTCTTTTCTTTCTTCCCTTTCTCTTTTCTTTCTCTCAGCTTCATTTGTCGTGTAATGAAAATCATCCTTCCACGAACCTCGTCCGCTCACCACACCGTGCCCGCTGTCCTCAGCCCCATTCAGCTTATCAGGTTATGAGCCCAGATTAAGCACCAGCTAGGATAAATCGACCAAGCACGTAAAATACCGGTCTACTGGCGGCAGTTTCGTGATACACTCAAAGGATCAACACTCTTCGTCTCGCTTTCTCACCTCGACATGTCTTCCGAAGACAAAGGGAAAGCGCCCTCTTCTAACACTCACAACGACCACGTTAACATCAAGGTCGGCTCCGAGTCGGCCACTCACAAAGTCTCCAGCGCCCGACTTCCGGTTCTGACAGCCCCAGGACCAGATTCGAACTACCTGGACTGGGAGCTTGTTGTTTCCTCCTATTTCGTAGCGGTGGGAGTCAATTACGTTCTGGAACCAATCGCGAAGGAGGAGCGCGGCCCTCTCTGGACTACCGACAACAACGCAGTTTGTGCAGTCCTGACCCAGTCGATCGATGCGGCAAACTTAAGGTCGATAAGGAGCTTTCGAGGCGACACGGCCGGAATGTGGGCCGCTCTTAAGAAGGAGCACCAGGACTCTTCGACGGGGGGCCGCATCTACTGGCTTCGCAAACTCTTGCTGGCCCGGATGGAAGGTGACGACATCCTCGGCCACATCGAAAACCTGGCCAAGTTCCATGAACGGCTGGCGTCTCTCGTCACCCCAGAAAAACCCCTCACTCCCGGTGATGTCCACTCTGCGGCGCTTCTGAGCTCCATTTCCGATGACTGGATGGCGTGTGTCTCGAACCTCCTGAACCAAAAAGGGGTTCAAACGGAGGAAATCGTCCTCGCCCTCAAGAACGAGAACACCCGTCGACTCTCTCAAGCAGATGTTCAAGCCTCTGCGTCCTCGGCCAAGGCCAAATCTCAACCCTCGTCCCGCCAAGGGGATCCCCCCAAAAAGACCCGACACTGCTTCTTCTGCAAGGTCGACGGTCATGATCTCAACAATTGCAAGAACACCCGACGAGTTCTGAACGAGATTAAGGCAACCCAGAAGCCCCGTCAGCAATCCGACGACACGGGCAAATCCTCTCACCAATCTGGCAAACCAGCGGCGAAGGCTGGGCGAACTTCAGTGGCAACACTTGGGAAATCAACCCGTTCCTACGATGATGAGGACGACGAATCCGACTACTCCGGCTCTGAAATCGACGTAGTGGCGAGCAATGCAGTAGCGTCATTATCCGCCTCGATGAACCCGTTTGCGTCAGGTGATGCCAACCTCGACTCGGGTTGCTCAATGTCCATGACACCCGACCTCTCGGCCGTTGAGAACCCTAAGCCGGATCAGACTCCCGTCCGTCTCGCCGATCACTCAGTGGTCGAAGCCACACACAAGGGTTTAGCCCGCCTCCCAATCGAAGGAAGCCCCAAGGTGAAAACATTGGTAGTACCTTCTCTCCACGAACCACTCCTCTCGATCGCCTCGCTCTGCGACAGCGGCCTCACGGTCGTCTTCACCAAATCATCATGTGACCTCTATCAGACGAAGGTCAGCAAGGTCGAGGGAGTCCTTTCGGGTCGCGGCTATCGCCGGGGTAACTTGTATTACCTCCCATCGGAGCCCGTGAGCTCATTCTCCTCTACTGTCTCCCTCTCCACTCCTCTCGACACCTCTCTGCTTGGCTATCACACCCGCCTGTCCCATTTAGGACTTAAGCCTCTGAAGCTGTTACTAAAGCAGCATGACATTGTCCCATCAGTGATGAACGAGATCGACGTTCAAAAGTGTCCGATCTGTCTCCAGTCAAAAATGCCACGGAAGGCTTTCAAATCCCGCTCAAACCACCGTTCCTCAAAGCCCGGCCAGCTCATTCACTCGGATGTTGGTTCCTATGAGGTAAAATCAAGGGAAGGCTATTCTTATTTCATCACATTTATCGACGATTGTTCCAAATCTCTAGTAGTCTATCCCATGAAATCTAAAAGCGATTCTTTCGCTTGCTTCAAAACATACCGTGCATTTTTTGAGAGAGATGGATCACATAAGATATTGGCTCTGAGGACGGACAACGGAGGTGAGTATCTATCTAACGAATTCACTTCCTATCTTCTTTCGGCCGGCATCAAACACGAACCCGGCCCGCCACACTCACCAGAACTGAATGGTGTGGCCGAGAGGACAAATCGAACGATAAGTAACTTTGTAAGATGTTCTCTGCTTACGGCTCACCTCCCGAAGTCCTTCTGGGCCGACGCCCTTCGCCACTCAATGTTCGCCTACAACTCCTTCCCCTGCCACACTCCCCTCGGTTTCAAGTCTCCAGACTCGATCCTCAACCTTCCGCCGGTCGATGTGAAGTCTCTACACCCCTTTGGATGCCTTGTCTGGTATAAAGTGCCGGAGGCCAACCGGAAAAAGCTCGACCAGAAAGGAAGGGCGTCTATCCTTCTCTCGTATTTGGGGGACGGAAATGGGTTTAGGCTCTGGGATCTGGAGAAACGCTCGGTAATTAAATCCCGAGACGTTGTCTTCAACGATTGTGTCTTTCCCTATGGTACCAAGCTGACAGACTCTCCTCCGCCGAGCCTGTCGGCAGAAATCACCTGGCCGGTCCCCGAGACATGCACACCGGACAAGCAGGATCCTCGAGACCCTCCAGGCAACGATGCGGCGCCAGGACCTCAACCAGCAACTGAACCGGATGTGCCCAGAGATGACACAACCCCGACACCGCCTGACCATCGACCTCTTTCTCTTCTCCCGTCAACCAAGTCAGAGGACGACCGCCCGCTAGACATCAAACTCCAACCTCGTTTGGACCGAAGACTCACAGCTTCGATACATGCTCCGGGAAACGCTCCCCGGAGTCCTCAGAAGATATCGTCGGACTCTGACTCGTCCCCGTCACTTTCTCCTCAGAGCAGTCCGTCAAGCCCCGCCATGTCATCTGAACTCTCAGTAATTTCCCTCCCTCCCCTAACCGTTCCGGCTCCCGCTCAGGACCCACCTCCTCCTCCATCCGCCAAGTCTCCGTCTGAGAAGTCTCCAACCCCGCCTGAAGAGCCTGCTCCACCACCGAAACCAAAATCTCCACCACCAAAGCAAGCATCTCCGCCTCCTCGACGTAGATCTGGAAGGGACCGAAAGGCCCCCGACAGATACGGCAACTGGTCAAAGAACGCCACAGTTCCCGAGGAAGTAGATACCCCGAAAACTTGGCGCCAATTGCTGAAATCCCCCAACAAGCATAGGTGGCTAAAAGCAGCTGATGAGGAATTCGCATCCCTCCTTGGCATGCAGACTTGGAAGTTGGTTCCGCGACCGGCGAAAAGGAAGATAATCAAATCCAAATGGGTTTTCAAAGTTAAAAGACGACCGGATCAATCCATCCAGAAACTGAAAGCTCGATTAGTGGCGATGGGCTACTCACAGATTCAGGGACTCGACTACGACGAAGTCTTTTCCCCGACGCTCCGACTCGAAACGCTCAGGCTGATCTTCAGTCTCCTGGCCTCACGCGGGTGGAAAGGCCGCCAAGTGGACTTCAAGACCGCGTTCCTGAACGGCCACCTGGATGCCCCGATCTACATGGAGCAACCACCCGGATTCGAAGATCCGCAACACCCTGACTGGGTGTGTGAGGTGTCTCGTTCTCTCTACGGCCTCAAACAATCCCCGCGACAATGGAATCTTGAGTTACACAAGGCCTTGTTGGAGATTGGCTGGTCAAACTCGAAATACGACCCCACCCTTTACTTCAAGATCAGCTCAGGACGTCTCGTGGGGGCTCTTACGACTCATGTCGACGACCTAGCGATTGTTGGGGAACCCGAAGTGGTCGATTCCATCATCGCCTCCGTGGGAAAGAGATTCAAAATCGGGGCCGACGAAGAACTCAACCACTTCTTGTCGTTGAAGATCACTCGCGACACGTCCAAGAGGTATGTATACCTAAATCAATCACACTACATCGAAGATGTCTGCGATCGCTTTCTCGAGAACAAACATACTCCGGTCTCGACGCCCACCGACACCTCGTTCAAGAGCCTTGGGAGGCGCCGCCCTGACGAAGAACCTTCCCCCGGACCATACCCACAGTTGATAGGATCTCTGCTGTGGGTGTCTCAATGTACACGCCCCGACATCGCGTTTGCGGTAAATCGACTCTCACAACACCTTCGCGATCCGTCAGCCTCACACTGGGCTGCGGCGGTGAGAATCCTGAACTACCTGGTGTCCACGAAAGACCTTCGGCTACGCCTCGGAGGTGACCTCACGCTCTCAGGGTATACGGACTCCGACTGGGCGGAGGATCGCGACGACCGCAGATCAACGTCCGCGTACACGTACCGCGTGGGCGACGGCGCAATCTCCTGGAAATCCCGTAAGCAGGCTACGGTTTCCCTCTCAAGCACGGAGGCCGAGTATAAAGCCCTCTCCGACTCGTGCAAAGAAGGCCTATGGCTAAGGCATCTCCTCACAGAACTCAGACTCCGCCCCGACACTCCCATTCCTCTCCACGTAGACAACGAGGGTGCCGAAGCCCTTGCAAAAAACCCGGAACATCACGCCCGAACGAAGCACATTCACGCTAGATATCACTTTATCCGCGAGTGCGTCCAGAATGAAGAAATAACACTCCTCCATGTCTCCACAAAGGACATGCTAGCGGACATGCTCACAAAGCCGCTAGCCCGAGTATCTCTGGAAAAACATCGTCACATGTTCGGTATCGTCGAGTAGTCTGGTCATCCCTTCCTCCTCTTTCTCCTCCTATATCCCTTCCCCTTCTTCTTTCCCATCCCAATTTCCTTTCCCTCCCTATACTTTTCTCCTGTCAATGTCTTTCTCTTTCTCTTCTTTTCTTTCTCATTACATGTGTGCAGCAAGGGGGGGTGTTGAGTTATACTCAGGTTTTGTTTTCTGTTTTCTCTTTTCTCTGCTTTACACATGTCACTCTTCTTTCACATACATATCCCTGGTTGTATGTAGTATACCTGAGGCAGCGGTCGTGGAAGGAAACTCTCCTCATCCTTCCACGAACCTCGTCCGCTCACCACACCGTGCCCGCTGTCCTCAGGTATGTAGCTCTCTTTCTCTTTTCTCTCTTTCTTTCTTTTCTTTCTTCCCTTTCTCTTTTCTTTCTCTCAGCTTCATTTGTCGTGTAATGAAAATCATCCTTCCACGAACCTCGTCCGCTCACCACACCGTGCCCGCTGTCCTCAGCCCCATTCAGCTTATCAATATTCAAAGGAAGGGGTTGGGGTTTCATGTGTTGGGAATGTGGTTTGGGGATGTCTGGTGGAAACCCTGTGAAGCTTGTGTGATTGTTGAGTCTTGGCCATGGCTTGTGATCCTTCTGTGATTGCTGAACCTTGTGTTTTGGACTTTCTAGCTTTTTGCTAAGGAAAGATTGGCTTACCACAACGCCAAATATCGCAGAATGGCGGTGATCTTCTGCTCTGGGCTGAGTCCTAGCTTTCCGGTACAGTCGGGCTTGCAGAGGAAGTAGGGGTATTGGTCCGTGAGATCATTCAGAATCCAAAGAAAAATTGGCTTATCCAATCGGAAACAACGGCTGAATTCCTTCTCGTTGTAAGTACAGCCTTCAATAAAATAGTTCTTCATTAACTGCTTGTGATTCTGGACGTGTTCTTGCTCCTTGTTGGGGATTTGTGCCTTTTGTGCGGGTTCTTGTGGCTCGTCTGACTCATAGAAAAAATCCAAAAGTACTTTGTCTTCCTCCAGGATGTCTCAAAAAAGCATCTAGCCTTGATGAATCCGTTATTGTTGTTTCCTTTTTCGGCTGTTTGCCATGGCAAGTAGGTGGTTGAGACAAAGTTCCGGGAGCTTGCCAATGCGGTTGCACAAAACCATGCGGGCTAAATCTTGGTTAATCCGAGATTTAGTCCCAACCAATGAGGTTGCGGAGTGTGGACTAGCCTTAGTCTGGACTAAGTTGGTTGGCTAAACTAGCCTAAAACTCCGCGACCAATGCGGATGCTCTAATATACAACAGAATACGGAAAGAGAAGGAAAAGAGAAATACACACCAAGAGCAGCTAGACTGATAGTTGCCAAGAGCGGCTATTACATGGAGGCCAATGACAACACGTCTGAGTGTTGCCCATGTCGGCAAACCTTCAGTGGCCGTGATAGGCCAATACATGGGACTTAGCCGAGAGCGGCGAATGAGGTGAGGGCATGTGCGGCCAGATGCTGAGAAAAAGAGAAATAAGGCAGTGCATGCTGCCAAGGGCAGTGCATGCTTCCAAGGGCAGTACATGCTGCCGATGGCAGTGCATGCTGCCAAGGGCAGTGCATGCTGCCAAGGGCAGTGCATGCTGCCAAGGGCAGTGCATGCTGCCAAGGGAAGTGCATGCTGCCAAGGGCAGTGCATGCTGCCATGGGCAGTGCATGCTGCAAATCTATGGTCCAGAAAAGGGGTGTGATCAAGCGGGTATCACAGTGTGCAGCTTGTGCTACCCACGGTTTCCGGTTAAGGAAATCACCCAATCAACCGTTTAAGGCTACAGCCGAAACGGCACCTTTTACTCTTCTGGCCACTCCCCGTCTCTCGTAGTTATTCATCAATGACCGCTCTTGGAATCAACCTTTTATCTGATACGTCCGCTCTCGGCACTCTCAGCATGTTATCCTCTTCTTCCTCTTTTCCTTTTACCATCTTGTATACTAGAGACCTACGCGTCATCTTTCATCTCTTTCCATTGTAAACCAAGAGTTCCATCAGGTGGAACTCAACCGGAACCAGCCACTAGCCATGACTGATCCCACCTCCTCCCGTTGCAAAACGCAAGTCCCACCAGATGGGACTCGGCCGGATCCAGCCACAATTGTAGATTGCTCTCTCTATTCTTATTGTTCTCTTTGGTCTCCTTCTTGTATTCGCCTGAGCTACTTGTATCTTCCTTAGACAAGGCACGCCTATAAATAGATGAGCTCTCCACTGCAATCAAACCCCAGCTTAGCTTCTCGCACCTTTCCCGCACCCAGAAACCGGCGAGTATTCACAGAAAATTTTCTGTGAGTTCCAAAACTCTTCTCTTACCATTTTTTTCTTTTCTTTACTCTGCCCCAAGCAGTCCTATAAAAAAAAACCTCCCCGACTAAGAGAACAACCGACCAAAAAAAAAACTCACACCAAACACACCCTCTTCTTAGAAACCCCTTTACCAATACATAGAATCCTTTAAATCCTACACCCTTACAAATTCTCTCCAACAATCCCACTACCGGCGTGGCGAACCGGTAAGAACTCCTTCTATATCTCCCTCATCTAAGACATATCCCCAATAGCTATCCAAGGACCGACTTAAGAGACTCATTATATCACTCCACCTTTTTTTAGTACTAACCAAAAATATAAAATAGAATAAGATGGACGCCGCCATAAACAATGGAGAGGTCCACGCAGCTGATAATGCTGCCCGAGATGAGGTAATAAACAACCTCCAGCATCAAGTACAACAGTTATTAGCAAGCAATGCTAATAAGCAAGCACAGATCCAACAGTTAGTGGCCAATGCCCTGAACCCCCCACCTCAGGCCCAACGCCCTGAGGCCGCCCCAAAGATAGAAACTATTCCAATACGGTTACCCGACTTCAATGGGCGTGGCGATGTTGACATATGGATCAAGAAGGTTGAATGTGTATTGTCAGGAAGAAACTACCACAAGGATAGGTGGACTAGTATGATTGTAACAAACCTCAAGGACTTCTCTGAAGCCTTTTGGTTCAATCTGGTCAGCGAATTAAGGGTAGACAACATGCCCTGGCCTATATTCAAACAAAAACTGATGTATCAATTTAACTACGCGCATAAACAATATGATGCTTGGCTGGAATTACAATTCTTGAAATATAAAACCGCCAATGACTATATCAACAAATTCAAACACACGTCTATCAAATTGCCAAGCTCCAAAATGTCTGACAACAATAAAAAATTCCTATTTACTGTCAACCTACCAGGACACCTCCGTGTAAAAGTGTTAAGTGACAAATGTAACACTTTAGACAACCTCTTTCAGTCCCTGCAAGAACATGATTGTCTGGAAAAAAGGAGTTTTTATCAAGGGACTTCTGGAAGCGGAACTTACAATAATAACCACCAAAGCTTTGTTCCTCATAACCATCACCAACGCTCCTTGAGTAGTAACTTCCCGTTTACACCTAAGGCGTTGGTTTCCCAAGCTGTCCCTATGGACTTAGACTCCATGGATGTTAGCAAAGCCCACTGCTACAACTGTAACAAGATCGGACACCTGTCTAAAGACAGCCCTGCGCCCCGCAAGATACAATATGCCAACTCAAAGATGCCTGATAAAAATCGCCAGAAGAATAATCTTAATCTCATTGATTTAGACATTCCGGAAGAAACAAAGAGTTCAAGTAATATATTCTTCATGGAGCCAATTGACCCCCTTGTTGACCTGTGGCTCAGTACGGCTAATAAGTTGAAACAGATTGAGGACAACTTGACTAAACGTTTTGATAAAAGTATTGCCAAGATAAATCAACTTCTCTGGAACCAAGTAGAACGCGAAGCCAAGAGCCACGACTTGTGTCAAACAATTGAAACACCCTGTCAACCATGAACCCAAGGGCCATTGAGTTCATACCAGGCGCAACCAAGCACGGGATAACTTGGGAATTAGCACTTAACCATCTAGCTCCGAGCGAACCGGAGGCTAGGAAAAGGAAACACCAGGACTCGATTGACATCACAAGGAAACACCTGAGGGGCTCACAGGTGGAATATATCGACTGGTTACAAATTAGCAAGGACAATGAAATATATGATTTCAAAATCAAATCCAAGGCAGACAATTAAGGGTGTGACCCGGGGTTTGGGCGGGGTCTGGAGGTCTATCCCGAAGCACAGACCTCGGGTCATGGAAAAAATGCCCCGAACCCCACCTTGTAATTTTTTTTGCCATTTTTTTCACTCTTTGAAGTACGGGGCTTGATAGCGGCACGCCCAAAGGGCGTGCGCACGCCCCCCCGAACGCCTAAAAAAAAAGGCGTGCGGGGGCTGCACGCCTTCCCAACCAGGCGTGCAAACCCCCGCACGCCCTCCCCCGCATGCCGCACGCCTACAAATGGCGTGAGGACGGCCGGCTTGGCGTGCGGCCCCGCCGGACAGGCATGCTGGCCATGCACGCCTGTCTGGAGGGCGTGCAGGCCTTGCACGCCCTCCGGACAGGCGTGCAAGGCTGGCACGCCTGTCTGGCCAGGCTCACGTAAGCCTCTCAAATTGAGAGGCTTACGTGAGCCCCTTGGTGCCCTTATAAGGGTACCGAGTGGTACCCTTATAAGGGTACTGTTTGGTACCCTTATAAGGGTACCGTTTGGGCACCCTTATAAGGGTACCGTTTGGTACCCTTATAAGGGTACCGTTTGGTACCCTTATAAGGGTACCGTTTGGTGCCCTTATAAGGGTACCGTTTGGTACCCTTATAAGGGTACCGTTTGGTACCCTTATAAGGGTACCGTTTGGTACCCTTATAAGGGTACCGTTTGGTACCCTTATAAGGGTACCGTTTGGTACCCTTATAAGGGTACCGTTTGGTACCCTTATAAGGGTACCGTTTGGTACCCTTATAAGGGTACCGTTTGGTACCCTTATAAGGGTACCGTTTGGTACCCTTATAAGGGTACCGTTTGGTACCCTTATAAGGGTACCGTTTGGTACCCTTATAAGGGTACCGTTTGGTACCCTTATAAGGGTACCGTTTGGTACCCTTATAAGGGTACCGTTTGGTACCCTTATAAGGGTACCGTTTGGTACCCTTATAAGGGTACCGTTTGGTACCCTTATAAGGGTACCGTTTGGTACCCTTATAAGGGTACCGTTTGGTACCCTTATAAGGGTACCGTTTGGTACCCTTATAAGGGTACCGTTTGGTACCCTTATAAGGGTACCGTTTGGTACCCTTATAAGGGTACCGTTTGGTACCCTTATAAGGGTACCGTTTGGTACCCTTATAAGGGTACCGTTTGGTACCCTTATAAGGGTACCGTTTGGTACCCTTATAAGGGTACCGTTTGGTACCCTTATAAGGGTACCGTTTGGTACCCTTATAAGGGTACCGTTTGGTACCCTTATAAGGGTACCGTTTGGTACCCTTATAAGGGTACCGTTTGGTACCCTTATAAGGGTACCGTTTGGTACCCTTATAAGGGTACCGTTTGGTACCCTTATAAGGGTACCGTTTGGTACCCTTATAAGGGTACCGTTTGGTACCCTTATAAGGGTACCGTTTGGTACCCTTATAAGGGTACCGTTTGGTACCCTTATAAGGGTACCGTTTGGTACCCTTATAAGGGTACCGTTTGGTACCCTTATAAGGGTACCGTTTGGTACCCTTATAAGGGTACCGTTTGGTACCCTTATAAGGGTACCGTTTGGTACCCTTATAAGGGTACCGTTTGGTACCCTTATAAGGGTACCGTTTGGTACCCTTATAAGGGTACCGTTTGGTACCCTTATAAGGGTACCGTTTGGTACCCTTATAAGGGTACCGTTTGGTACCCTTATAAGGGTACCGTTTGGTACCCTTATAAGGGTACCGTTTGGTACCCTTATAAGGGTACCGTTTGGTACCCTTATAAGGGTACCGTTTGGTACCCTTATAAGGGTACCGTTTGGTACCCTTATAAGGGTACCGTTTGGTACCCTTATAAGGGTACCGTTTGGTACCCTTATAAGGGTACCGTTTGGTACCCTTATAAGGGTACCGTTTGGTACCCTTATAAGGGTACCGTTTGGTACCCTTATAAGGGTACCGTTTGGTACCCTTATAAGGGTACCGTTTTACCCTTATAAGGTCGTTTGGTACCCTTATAAGGGTACCGTTTGGTACCCTTATAAGGGTACCGTTTGGTACCCTTATGAGAAGAGGGCAATTGAATGATTTAACGTCATGGAACTCCAGCTCTGATGATGTGCTTAAGTTTCTACAGAAGTGCGCAGCAAATGTGGAAAGACTACGAAAGAAGAGAAAAGACATGGAAAAGGAGGGTGTTTGCTCTTGTAGAGATGTAAGTTTTGTACTCCAAGAAAATTCATCCTCAACTTGCAATCAAACAAAGAGTAAAAGTGAAAAACAAAAAGTAGAAAAGTAAAAAATCGAAAATTAGAAATCAAAAGGAGAAATAGCTAGAAACTGATGCAAATCTTATGCAAAGAAGACTAAGCCTCAAAGGAAGATTGACGGAGAAGCATGAACTCATTAAATATTTTCCGAAGAGTATCAAGTCTAGCTTGACGTTCAACCTCAGAAGATGTTCCAGCCAGGTGAAGTGTAACTCACATCAAATGCCTGAGCTACAAGGTAAATTTACTTCTGGGAATTTGAAAAATGACCGCTCATGTTGTGAGCCGAGGTTGATTTTGATCGCTTTGTATTTTGTGGGACCTGTTGTGGTGTTGTGAATTGTACAACACGGGAGCTCATCCGCTATCACTTGTCTGCGGCTGAGCCGGGCGAAGGAGCCATCTCTCAGTTTCCTTGGAGAAGATTAAGTTAGGCGCAAGTGTGGATTTGTCCTTATTTTTTTCCAACTCATCTTGATTGGAACTCCCACATGAGGTGGTACTTCGGGGTACTTCTCATCAACCTACTGTTCATCTTGCCCGTCGTCATGTTAAAATTAAAATTGGATTCATGTTTTTTTCTCACAACACTACACTGATATCCAATTGAGAAACAGTAAAAGGTGAGCACGGCCTGCTGGAAAAGGAAAAAAAAAAAAACATGTAGATAACATCATGCCCTCCAATCTTGGGGGCATGGAGCAGAGCGAGCTATTCAGACAGTCCTTCCGCGAGGACCCCCGCGGGGGTCTTCCTGAAGCGCCCGGCGATTGCGCGCCCTCGCCTGCCACGGTAGAAGACGGAGAGAAGAGGGGGATGTCTTTTGGCAATTTTGATGTTCGCGGGAGGCGAGGAAGATGGGTTGTATTTGGGAACAGAGGAAATAAGCGTCTTACGTGCAGGAATTTCTATGTATGTATCTATTACAAATAGTGTCAATTGGGGTATTCTCAAGGGGGGGAATGCAGTGGATGAATGAGGTGAGAAGTAGGAACATGGACGGTATAAGATTGTGAAGCTCCAGTTCTGATAATTGTGCGCCTGCAGGGTTTTTTTTTACAAAATTGTGTAACAAATGTGGAAGGCTATGCAAGATGATAAAAGGTACGGAAATGGAGGAGGTTTGTTGTTCTAGAGATGTCTGTTTCGCACTGCACAAGTTGCTTCATTCTCCAGCTTGAAGCAAAAAAAAGAAAAGGCAAAGAGTGAATAAAAATTAAGAGACCCCGGGAGAGACCACTTCAAATCTGACTCACGGAAGACTACATCTCAAAAGAAGAACGGAAGAGAAGTATGAACTGGTTAAAGATTGTCTGAAGTGTATCGAGTCTGGCTTGACGTTCCTCTTCAGAAGTAGGACCGAAGACACTAAACGTCACTTCAAGCTCTTGCCGAACATTTTCATAAGTCTCGCGCACCCTGCTCTCCAACACAACGCGACGATTTCTGGTGCTTCCCGCTGCACGGGTGGAAGGGCCCCTGCTACTCGAAGGGTTCCCAGTTTCTGGCCTTCGCTCTTGTTGGGCCTGGGCCGTGGAGTGTGTACCGACTGGGGATCGCCGGGTTTGATCAGCCGGAATAGGGCGGTTTGTATTGGTGGGGGCCGCTGTATGGTCCACGACTGGAGCTCTCGTGCTCGAACGAGTCCCAGTTTCTGGCCTTCGCTCTTGTTCCGCCTGGGCCGTGGAGTGTGTACCGACGGGGGGTCGCCGGGTTTGATCAGCCGGAATGGGGCGGTTTGTATTGGTGGGGATCTCTGTATTGTCCACGACTGGAGCTCTGGTGCGCGAACGAGTCCCAGTTTCTGGCCTTCGCTCGTGTTCGGCCTGGGCCGTGGAGTGTGTACCGACTTGGGATCGCCGGGCTTGATCAGCTGGAATGCGGCGGTGTGTATTAGTGGGGACCGCTGCATTGCCCGCGCGTGCCGATTGAGATGCCGATCCGCTTGCAGTGGCAGCTGCAGCAGCAGATGCCCGAGCTTTCGCCGCCCTGGCTTTGGCGGCAGCTAATATACGATCGCGAGAGTTGGGAGGTCCCTGGGGTCTCGGGACAGACCTGTAAGGATGAGGAGAGGTGTAGGGACCTGCGGTGGAGGCTGAGCCTGAGCGACGTCGACGAAGCCCGAGACTGCTAGACAGATCGATGGGGCCTGAGAGGGGGGAAAAGCGATGCCCCGAAGGTCCGGCCTGGTTTCTGGCGTCAGCCGGTAACCGATCACGAACCTTCTGTATTGCCCGTTGCACATTGTCCAAGTTGGCTAGCTGAAATGCCGACCGCATGAAGCCTTGAGATCCCTCACATTGTAGCCGATGCTGAACCTCCTGCATTGTCCGTTGCAAAGTGTGCAAGGTGGCTGGCGACCAGGAAAGTGGTTGAGGCGGTTCGGGAGGTAATAGTATCTCTCTCCAGGTGCGAGGTGGCGGGGGGGCGCCGGTGGATGGTGGAGTTCGTATTCGAAATGCCGAGTCTCTTCCCAGGATAGCTGTTGCCCGAGCTAGCTCAGCTTGATACCGATCTTGGACACGCTGCACTGCCCGTTGGAAATCATCCAAGAGGGCTGGCGGAAATGCCGACCGCATGACAGCTGGTGCGGCAGATGCCTCGACAGCTGGTGCGGCAGATGCCTCGACAGCTGGTGCGGCAGATGCCTCGGCAGCTGGTGCGGCAGATGCCTCGACAGCTGGTGCGGCAGATGCCTCGACAGCTGGTGCGGCAGATGCCTCAGCTTCTAACCGATCAAGAATCTGCCGCATTTTTCGTTCAAAATGGTCCACGGTGGCTGGCGACCAGGAAAGGGGACGGCGTTTGGGAATCCGTTCGGGAACTCTTACTGTCTCCCTCCGGGTGCGAGGCAGCGGGGGGGTTGGAGGCCTGTGAGGGCGGATATTCCTAGAAGATCCTGCCTGTGCTCCGGAGCTCTGCTGATCACTGTCGCCAGCGTGAGCACCAGGCCGAGAACTGGGAGGTTGGGCCTGCGAGGGCTCATTCTGGGCAGGCTGGGATTGCCCAGCGGATGAGGCACGCGAGCTGGCCAGCGCAACTCGGTGTCGGGTCGGGTAGCGCGGTCCATCCGGCTCTGGGGAAGGAGCTTCGGCGTCTGTGCGGGGCCTTTGAGGAGGGCGATCCTCCTCGTGTTGTTCGCCGGGCCGTTTGTTGCCATTCTGGGAGGGGTTTGGTCCGGACATCTCTACTTGATGATGCTGTGAGATAGGAGACAGGAGTAAAGGAGTGGGGAGAGGGTGTAAAATAAAATGAAAAATAAAAAAAACTAGGAGGGATGGGCGGAAAGAGAGGGGGGGCAAGACGGGCCCTCAGCTGGGCGGACCCTTATTTATTTCCATGCGGATTAGACCGAGAGCGAGGACAGCAAAGCTTTTCCTGAGCTATGTATTGTTCGTGATACGATAAAATGTTGATTTTCAGGCTTAGTATGTTGTAGTAGTCTTCCATTCCCGGCAGCTGGACGAGCGCCAACTAACTGTTCCGAACAACTTGAAGGCATACTCCGGCGCTCGGGATCCAGGCGCACCACTCGCCGGATCCGGCCATCAACCCGATGTCCATACCAGCTGAACGACAGCGGTACCGCTTGCCTTACCCGGATGGAGTCCAACTGGCATGCCAGCTGCCATAAGCATATGTACGTCTGGCGCATGAATGAGACGAACAAACTGGAAGTTGGAGAGCACCGCATCAGGACATTTGGACGGGCACTTCATACCCTCTTCGACCAGCCAGTTTGTCCGGCTTGAGTAAACTGTGTCCTACACATTCGAACGAACTGGAGTCAAATGGAAGATGCGTCTTTCCGGGGAAGGAAGGTGTAAATTGATTTGATTGTAATTAGAAATGCCAAGCTCATGACGATAGCAACAAGTTTTGTTCCTGCGCCAGAGTAAGCATAACAATGCCTCAGTGAAGTCAGGAATAACCAACGGGATCTTTCCGCCCGTCGACACAAGATCGACAATTGCGGCCAGAGAAGGGGGTAGAGAGGCAGGAAATTAGGGCTCCTCTCATTTTTGCCTTACGCACACGCCACGGCTGAGCAATGCTCAGCTGACAGTGGCCACGTCCCTTCCGTTTACGCTCATGAGGGGAGTATTGACCTCAATGGGCCAAGACCGGTGGCCAAGCACCTTCAACAATGAAGAAATCAACTCAAAGTGTGCTGTGAAGGAAAGATCTAGATTAGTCGAACAAAACAAGAAGACAGTCCTCAGTGTTTCCGTTTGAGTCCCAAGCCCCTGTTCGTGACGGGACTGGTTTGTGTCTTACACGGCAGGTCTGAGCTCGTCGGGTCCAGAAAGAGCCTTGTCAAGGCTTCTCTGATTCGGATGTCCGGCTGCGTATCAGTTTCCTTTATCCGTTAGGTCCACGCGAACATAGCCCGAGTTCACAGGATAACCTGAAGTTTCTTGATCAGTATAACCCTCAAGGAAAAAGCGTGTTCCTGTTGGTCAGAATATTCCACATGTAACCTGTTCATCTTGCGTTCACAGCAAGTCCTGTTCACTGGACTCGTCTTCAAATTCGACCATCGGGAAATCGGTGGAGATATCGTGCTTGGATCACCGCTACTTACTACTATGTAGTCCCAGCAAGCCGGTCGGGGGGGCCCACAGAAAGTGGACCGGGGGTCCAACTCAAAGTCGTCTGTACCCACAGTATGACTTCAAGGGCCGGCAAGGATGTCGTCATGGTCCACCTTCTGGTGGCGGGGGGACCGTGAATCAGTCCTCTGCGATCAACGCGCTTGTCTGCTGGGTTCACTTCAAGGTTAGCCGACCCTGGCCGTCCTGGTTTTTTAATCAAAGCAAATTCTTAACGGTCCTGAACACAAATACATATTTACATATTGTGTTTTGAATAATTCTTGGTCTTTCGCCAGAATTTTTTTGTTTTGATTATGCATTTAAGAGACACAAACTTTATTTTTTTGTGAGACAACATTTTTTTTTTCGAGGCAAAAGTTGCATCACGCAACAACCCCCACCGCAATTCCACCACAAGGTCACGGCGATCCCACGATGCCCACCACAAGGTCAACGAATCTCGCAACCACTCAGTAAACCTTGGAACGAAGCTGCGGCCAGAGGACCAGCCCAGTAAGTAGATTTGACCCATCCCCACACCTCCCTGTAATCCATTGTCACCCGTTTCGCGCCCTCCCTACCATCAATTGACCACCCGGTTCCCACCCTCCCGACCATCTTTCATCATGGTGTTTCGGTTCTATGCCCCTGCCACCAAAGTGGCTGTAATCCGGATGGCCAACCAGAATTACTCCCGCGACGAAATACGCACAGCGCTTGGCGAGTGTTTTTCTAACCAGTCATTCAGACGCTGGAACTACATCTACAACCTCACTCAGAGGGTGATCCGAGACCCATCCCGATACGAGCAGCGAGGAGCGCAAGCTCGGCTTACGCCTGAAGATCGGCTTTTCATGTTGGAACTGATCCGCACCAAACCTGGCCTCTTTTTGGACGAGTTACGTTGTCGCCTCTACGACGAATCCAGTACCCTCCTCAGCATCAGTACAATCCATAAGAACCTGGTAGACAAGATGGAAATTACCCTCAAGAAAGCTAATACCGTCAATATCCAGAAAAGCCTCTGCCTCAAATTTGCCTGGGTCAATGAAATGGCGCGGGTACCAGCGGAGTTCTTAGTATTCACAGGTTGGTCTTCCTTCTAAATGCACATTGCGATTACTTTTTTCATTGATGTTTCATTGATCTGATACACATGACTTTAACTTTGCCCAGATGAATCCGGGGCCTGCTCGTGGGACCTACTCCGAATGTTTAGCCGATCAAAACGCAACCGTGAAGCCAATTGGTTCATTATTGATCAGAATGCCAAAAAATTCAGCATACTACCCGGAATAAGCTATAACGGTCTCCTTGCGCTCAGCGTGTTGGAGAACACTGTCAACGGGAAACATTTTGAACACTTTCTTAAGTACCGTTTGGTAAGCACCATTTTCCTTCTATCATGACCCTATCCTCCTTTTGGTTATCCGGTTGTACTCATTGTTTGTTTGGGTACAGCTTCCTTGCATGAACCAATATCCTGCCGTCAATTCTATCCTAGTGATGGACAACGCACGCATCCATCACAGCCGCAAAATCACCCGACTCTGCCAAGAGGCCGGTGTCAGATTGGTATACCTCCCCCCATATTGCCCAGAGCTCAACCCAATTGAGCTCTGCTTCTCGCAACTCAAATCTCACCTCCGCCGGACTCAGGCGCTTGCCAGGACCAGCGACCCAATCTGGACCTTGCGACAAGTCACTCACCGCATTATCACACCCCAGCTTTGCAATGCTCTCTATGATCACTGTAATTACGACTGCCCGCCTAGCGACTAGAATTTCTTTTTTGTCTCTCTGACGCCAATAGATGATCTCATTTTTGGTTTCCTTTTTATCTCTCTTGCTTATTTTTGTTTTCCTTTTTGTCTCTCTCACACCGATGGATGTTCTTATTCTTGTTTTGTTTTGTGTCTCTCCTCACTTGATTGATTTGTTCCTGTGAAATGAGATGTTCCCTTGTGATTGCTTGATTGTTTGCGTTCCATCTTGGCAAGTACAAGGGCAGAAGGATATCATAACAGACGGATAACAGAGAGAGGATAGGGATACAAGAGTAAGACAGCATAGAGCTCAACATCACATGGGGAGTAGGAAGAAAAATCACATGGGGAGTACAAAGAAAAATCACTTCTCAATCATTTGATAATCAGGCGTATCTATTTAGGGCCTGCTGCTTTGCTTGCATTGCGCTGACAGCGTCACAAAGGAGGCGGCTGGTTCCCAAGGGGAAGCCCAGTTTGAGGAGTTTGGCTTCGCAAGATTTGACAAAAAAGGTCCAGTGCGTGATACCGTGGAGCTTCAATTGCGCGCGGGTCACGTGATCCTTGGAGGGTACGTGGCAGGTGCGGAGATAGGCTTCCATATCAGCTCAATGGTAACCTACACCCAATTGGAGGGAAGAGAATTCGGAGGTACCGTTTTCATTGACAATTGGGCCTATCTTGGCTGCAGCGTTGCAAAGCAAGCGGGCAGTGCCAAGTGGGAACCCCTTAGTGGTCAGTTGAGCCTCCGTAGCCGTTAGGAAGAAAGACCAGTGCGCTATTCCGTTCACAATCATGAGGGATTGAGTGAGCTCATCAGACGGAGGGATGTGCGCAAATTTCATGAACCTCTCCAGACTGATGTTTTCGTTGGTGAATTCGTTGCCCAAATGGTCCAATGTGCGATAGGCTGCTATAGTGCGTCCGGTGCAACAGTCTAGGAATTCACAATCTGGGAAGCTTCTGGGGTTGGTCGCTGGTGGACGTAGCGTATAAGAGCGAGCGTGGTTAGGCGGGGTAACAAACATGTTGCCGTTTTGAGTGGTTCCACTGGCAATGGAATCCTGGTCACATCCATCAAGGTGTCATAGTATCATCTAGCATTTCGGCAGCCCAACATAGACCTTTCACTCATGACTTCAATTGGGTGCATTGCACTTTGGCCTAATTCCTCGCTTATTCCTGCTGTGACTCGCTCCTGGGAAATGGAAGAAATCATCAGCTATCAGTTCAAAGGAATCTGCGGATGGACTATGAGTATCACCTTCTCACTAGGGGTCAGGCCGCCTCGTCGTATCTCCCGAATGGTGGCAAGTCGTGTGACCTTTGAGGGCTAATGTCCAGCAGAAGTGAACAAAGCGGTTAGCCACTTCATTGAGCAAAAAGCTGATATAAATGTGCCCCATACGCTTACATTAACCGGCGCGTCCATGATAACACTAATCTTGATGTCATGTGGGGTGGCATTGTAAGCACGGGCGGCGAATTCGAGGAAGTGAGGGTGATTGAGGATTAATACTCCGCCAGTTTCATGGGCGCCGTACTTCTCGTCACCTTCAATTGATCCAAACCAATTGGTCATGGCGCGGGCGCTGTCGCTGTTCAGGTAGTCTTTGAGTGTTGCGTGGTCTTTCGTAATGTGATTGAGGACATCTTGTTGGCATTTCCTCCAAGTGATGCCTTGGAGATCAATATCTAAGGCCGGGTCATTGGGGTCCGTCTCAAGCAATCTCCATTCAGAGGAGCTACCGTTTGATCTCCCACCATCAGCCAACAACGGGAGAACCTGCAAGAATAGGCAATAAACAACAGTAACTGAGGCCACCCGGGGCGGGCTCTTGATGTAAGATTCTTGCAAATCAAGGTAAGATGCTTGAGAACTTGGCAGAGACATATCATCTAATTGGCTTGGGGGATCATTAGTTGGGGAAGATATAATATCGCCTGGACCAGGTGCTTCTCTATCTTGGCTATCTGGAATGATCACTTTGACCATGATCTGAGGAAATGATGGAGGGGATGAAGACAAGTGAGGAGGAATTTGCAAGAGAGGAAGTCGCCTTATATGGGAGTGAGCGCCTGATACGGTTTCTCAGGGTGCCCCACCAAATAGAGTTTGCTCGCCTTCCACATGTCATGATATCCTTTGAGAGATCTAAGGGCGGCACCCCACAGGTACCCACACCGTGTAGCAAAAAGCTTGTGATACAAAGTTGAGCGACCATGGCTCCGGTAACCAAACGGAGGACATACCAAATGTATTGCATATCACACAAAAGCCCAATATTCCTCGGGTTGTTTTCATCGATATAAGGCGGTGAGATGTCATGGATATCATTTTTAACAGTCACAAAGAGAAGGCATACCAAATGTCTCACATATCACACAAAAGCCCAATATTCCCTGGGTTGTTTTCATTGATATAAGGCAGTGAGATGTCATGGATATCATTTTTAACAGTCACGAAGAGAAGGGAAATAGTACGGGAAAGATAAGAGAACAAGAGCAGGAGTATGATGACAATAAAAGAATAATAAGAGCAATGTGAACCCGAGATATCCTCCTCACATGAATAACATAAGAGACCGATGAGGAAAGCAAAGAAGAGAGAAACAGGTGCCCGTGT
Source organism: Puccinia coronata f. sp. avenae (assembly GCA_002873125.1). Lineage (NCBI taxonomy): Eukaryota > Fungi > Basidiomycota > Pucciniomycetes > Pucciniales > Pucciniaceae > Puccinia > Puccinia coronata. The sequence goes on from PGCI01000006.1 coordinate 631,274, forward strand.
GAGCTAACCACAATAATCAAGCCGAGGTAGAAGAGACCAGATGTCGTTTGTATTTGTTGACAAAAGCTCGGAGTTTGGCAATGGTTCCAATATTGAGTCCGGTGCGGATTAATTGATTGTGGGTCAAGTGAGCACCTTTGAACAGGTAATATTGGTCCACACCATTACTCAGCAAGATGTCCAAGATGGCATCTTTGTCGTCCACGACGCCAGCAAAATCAAAGTAATCCAAAAGGGAGCCGGGTTGGGCCCCGTGGTCGGAAGAAGCAGGAGATGGTGCGCGGGTCTCTTGAGGTGGCTGTGTGCGTATTTGAGCTTGGGCAATTGTCTGAGCCTGAGCCAGGGCCGTGGCAATCGCGAAAATTTGCGCCTGATCCATACCGGCATGGTTGGCATGTGATCCTCTTGCAGGGGTGGCTGTGCGATCCTTGTATTTGAGAGAAGGAGGGGGTGCGTTAATACTGATCCCTGGTGTGCGCCGGATCTAGAAGATCTCAAAAGACATTGAGATCAGTGTCTTATGTCGCAATTATCATAAATGAAGCAAGGGGACGCTCACCAGTTCTTTGGCCCAGGTATCTACCGCGCCTGGTGTGAGGAGTATGTACTTGTCGGCATTGGTGGGATGTTTGAAACAGGGGATGGAACGATCGTATTCCCAGTCGATGCCATGTTTGTTATAGATCTCATCCATCATCACTTCGAGATCCTCGTAGTCCTCACAGCTGGAATTCTCCTGCAATAATCAGAATAATCAGATGGAGATGTCAGCGATGTGAAATAAAAACACCGGGGGAGACTGAGTGAGACCAAGCATTTGTACCTCTTCAGATTGACCGGGAAGAGACATAGAAGCCGCCATACGGGATGACTCTGCGCAAACACTTTTGGCCAACACGGCTTCTTTATGCGCAAGTGCTTCCCTCTGCGCGGGATTTTCCATGACAAGTATAATCCCACCTTTCTTTGCTTTGGTGGCCGTGATCTCATCGATCCAAGACATAAAGGACTTGTTGTTGCTGATTTGGCCCGGCTCCGATTTAGGCCATTTGTTGTTGCGGAGGATGTAAGCACTCCAGGTGATGGTCGGGGGGTCGGCCTTCGTTCCTTCTTCAAGTTTGATTGGCATCTGCCCAAAAGACTTGCCACTTTCCATTCGGACCATCTTTTGGAAGGTGGTCCAGTCGATATTGTGCGGGTCAAATAAAACATACGATTCTTTTTTCTGTTTGTAGCCGATCCATTTCACTTCGGTTTTTTTATTCTTTGTTTGTCGCTTCTCCGCGCAGAAAATGGTAAAAATGACAGCACATCGGAACCTGTAAGATGGGGTATTGGGGGGAGCCAAAGTAGATATTGAGACGTTGGAATTATCGGCGGCTAGGCTCATGGTGAGGTCTTCCAAATCGACACGAGTCATCTGGGACGGAGACGGTATGCCTTGTAAGGTGCTAGTGTTGGAAAATACGGGAAAGCAAAAGCCATGGTCAATGATTTCGGAAGGGCCAGTATTATTGCAAGGGGGGGAGGGGGGGATGAGGGAAAGAGACTGACCTTGGACTTGGTGGTCCAACCCACGACCTTCGCTTGGAACATGCGGTCCTTTGACGTTGCGTGATGAAGTGCAGGCAATTTGTGTATTCCCTCTGACAAACGTTGAACAGAGTTGGATCTTCTTGCTATGCAAGTGGTGTCACCGCGTGACATTTTCAAAGCTTTTGGCTTTGCGCAGCAGTGTGGAATTTATAATTTTATGCATAATCAAAACAAAAAAATTCTGGCAAAAGACCAAGAATTATTCAAAACACAATATCCCATGCTTACAAATTAAAAAAATTCTCTTGTTTGTAAAGATTGATACTAGCTAGCACGGCATGTAGAAAAGGTTAAAATAGTGATGAGATTGATTAACATATTTACATGGATAGGCTGTTGATTGATTTCTGAACATGTAAATCTCTAAAGTATACTGTCTCCTGTTCATTCAAAGAAGGGAAAAGCTTCATCAGGGTTCCTGATGATGGAACCAGTAATGCATCGCATATCTCGACAAGCTTTGTAGAGCTTTTTACAGTGGTTGAAATACTTCTTGCAGTTTTGAGAGGTGATTTTTTTCTTCAATCCCGGTTTTTACCGCGTCGACAAGTTCGGCCCTTGAGTTGAGAGTGAGCCTTTGGACATACGCCTTCAGCACGTTGAAGGTAAGTTCAATCAAATTTAAGAATGGTGAACATTTTGGTAGAAACTCAATGTCGACATTGTTGGAGTCTTTAAGGCCTGTTCGGCGCGCGCGAGGTCAAGATATTGTATTTCACAGAATACTATCTGCCCATGGGCAGATATTATCTCAGGGAATCCAAGATTCCAAATACTGCCCAGCCAAACATGACCAGTATCTGTAGCGCTGGAGACAGCTCAGCTCCAGATAAAGATATTGGTGCGTTCGGCTGAGCATCACCAAACCCCATTCAACAACCTCCCAATGGCCTGTAAGTGCCATTGGGAGGGTGATCATTTCTCTACACCTGCTACCAGATCTTGAGAGAGGTACATACCTCTCCCAATAGCCGGTATTGGTCGCACAAGACTTGTTTTGATGAAGCTTGCGGACCGATAAGGTCTTTGGGAGAGTGAAGACTCTCTCAATGACCGGTACCAATCATCAAGAGAGTCTACACTCTCTTGATGACCGATATCAATCATCAAGAGAGTGTGCTCTCAATGACCGGTAGTGGTCTTTGGGAGAACGCACACTCTCCCATTGATCAATATTGGTTATCAATTGGATGAAACATATAGATGAAACGTGAAAAAGAAATGAGCATGACTGACTTGTGGGTGATGGAAATAAATGGAAGGATGGAACAAGTGAAAAAGCTATATACATTGGTTCAGTTGTGGTTAAGGGGTTGAAACGTGAAAAGTATGAGTTGTGGAATATTCTATGAGAGTGAGGACTATATTCAAGTGAAAATATTCAAAGGAAGGGGTTGGGGTTTCATGTGTTGGGAATGTGGTTTGGGGATGTCTGGTGGAAACCCTGTGAAGCTTGTGTGATTGTTGAGTCTTGGCCATGGCTTGTGATCCTTCTGTGATTGCTGAACCTTGTGTTTTGGACTTTCTAGCTTTTTGCTAAGGAAAGATTGGCTTACCACAACACCAAATATCGCAGAATGGCGGTGATCTTCTGCTCTGGGCTGAGTCCTAGCTTTCCGGTACAGTTGGGCTTGCAGAGGAAGTAGGGGTATTGGTCCGTGAGATCATTCAGAATCCAAAGAAAAATTGGCTTATCCAATTGGAAACAACGGCTGAATTCCTTCTCGTTGTAAGTACAGCCTTCAATAAAATAGTTCTTCATTAACTGCTTGTGATTCTGGACGTGTTCTTGCTCCTTGTTGGGGATTTGTGCCTTTTGTGCGGGTTCTTGTGGCTCGTCTGACTCATAGAAAAAATCCAAAAGTACTTTGTCTTCCTCCAGGATGTCTCAAACAAGCATCTAGCCTTGATGAATCCGTTATTGTTGTTTCCTTTTTCGGCTGTTTGCCATGGCAAGTAGGTGGTTGAGACAAAGTTCCGGGAGCTTGCCAATGCGGTTGCACAAAACCGTGCGGGCTAAATCTTGGTTAATCCGAGATTTAGTCCCAACCAATGAGGTTGCGGAGTGTGGACTAGCCTTAGTCTGGACTAAGTTGGTTGGCTAAACTAGCCTAAAACTCCGCGACCAATGCGGATGCTCTAATATACAACAGAATACGGAAAGAGAAGGAAAAGAGAAATACACACCAAGAGCAGCTAGACTGATAGTTGCCAAGAGCGGCTATTACATGGAGGCCAATGACAACACGTCTGAGTGTTGCCCATGTTGGCAAACCTTCAGTGGCCGTGATAGGCCAATACATGGGACTTAGCCAAGAGCGGCGAATGAGGTGAGGGCATGTGCGGCCAGATGCTGAGAAAAAGAGAAATAAGGCAGTGCATGCTGCCAAGGGCAGTGCATGCTTCCAAGGGCAGTACATGCTGCCGATGGCAGTGCATGCTGCCAAGGGCAGTGCATGCTGCCAAGGGCAGTGCATGCTGCCAAGGGAAGTGCATGCTGCCAAGGGCAGTGCATGCTGCAAATCTATGGTCCAGAAAAGGGGTGTGATCAAGCGGGTATCACAGTGTGCAGCTTGTGCTACCCACGGTTTCCGGTTAAGGAAATCACCCAATCAACCGTTTAAGGCTACAGCCGAAACGGCACCTTTTACTCTTCTGGCCACTCCCCGTCTCTCGTAGTTATTCATCAATGACCGCTCTTGGAATCAACCTTTTATCTGATACGTCCGCTCTCGGCACTCTCAGCATGTTATCCTCTTCTTCCTCTTTTCCTTTTACCATCTTGTATACTAGAGACCTACGCGTCATCTTTCATCTCTTTCCATTGTAAACCAAGAGTTCCATCAGGTGGAACTCAACCGGAACCAGCCACTAGCCATGACTGATCCCACCTCCTCCCGTTGCAAAACACAAGTCCCACCAGATGGGACTCGGCCGGATCCAGCCACAATTGTAGATTGCTCTCTCTATTCTTATTGTTCTCTTTGGTCTCCTTCTTGTATTCGCCTGAGCTACTTGTATCTTCCTTAGACAAGGCACGCCTATAAATAGATGAGCTCTCCACTGCAATCAAACCCCAGCTTAGCTTCTCGCACCTTTCCCGCACCCAGAAACCGGCGAGTATTCACAGAAAATTTTCTGTGAGTTCCAAAACTCTTCTCTTACCATTTTTTTCTTTTCTTTACTCTGCCCCAAGCAGTCCTATAAAAAAAAACCTCCCCGACTAAGAGAACAACCGACCAAAAAAAAAACTCACACCAAACACACCCTCTTCTTAGAAACCCCTTTACCAATACATAGAATCCTTTAAATCCTACACCCTTACAAATTCTCTCCAACAATCCCACTACCGGCGTGGCAAACCGGTAAGAACTCCTTCTATATCTCCCTCATCTAAGACATATCCCCAATAGCTATCCAAGGACCGACTTAAGAGACTCATTATATCACTCCACCTTTTTTTAGTACTAACCAAAAATATAAAATAGAATAAGATGGACGCCGCCATAAACAATGGAGAGGTCCACGCAGCTGATAATGCTGCCCGAGATGAGGTAATAAACAACCTCCAGCATCAAGTACAACAGTTATTAGCAAGCAATGCTAATAAGCAAGCACAGATCCAACAGTTAGTGGCCAATGCCCTGAACCCCCCACCTCAGGCCCAACGCCCTGAGGCCGCCCCAAAGATAGAAACTATTCCAATACGGTTACCCGACTTCAATGGGCGTGGCGATGTTGACATATGGATCAAGAAGGTTGAATGTGTATTGTCAGGAAGAAACTACCACAAGGATAGGTGGACTAGTATGATTGTAACAAACCTCAAGGACTTCTCTGAAGCCTTTTGGTTCAATCTGGTCAGCGAATTAAGGGTAGACAACATGCCCTGGCCTATATTCAAACAAAAACTGATGTATCAATTTAACTACGCGCATAAACAATATGATGCTTGGCTGGAATTACAATTCTTGAAATATACAACCGCCAATGACTATATCAACAAATTCAAACACACGTCTATCAAATTGCCAAGCTCCAAAATGTCTGACAACAATAAAAAATTCCTATTTACTGTCAACCTACCAGGACACCTCCGTGTAAAAGTGTTAAGTGACAAATGTAACACTTTAGACAACCTCTTTCAGTCCCTGCAAGAACATGATTGTCTGGAAAAAAGGAGTTTTTATCAAGGGACTTCTGGAAGCGGAACTTACAATAATAACCACCAAAGCTTTGTTCCTCATAACCATCACCGACGCTCCTTGAGTAGTAACTTCCCGTTTACACCTAAGGCGTTGGTTTCCCAAGCTGTCCCTATGGACTTAGACTCCATGGATGTTAGCAAAGCCCGCTGCTACAACTGTAACAAGATCGGACACCTGTCTAAAGACAGCCCTGCGCCCCGCAAGATACAATATGCCAACTCAAAGATGCCTGATAAAAATCGCCAGAAGAATAATCTTAATCTCATTGATTTAGACATTCCGGAAGAAACAAAGAGTTCAAGTAATATATTCTTCATGGAGCCAATTGACCCCCTTGTTGACCTGTGGCTCAGTACGGCTAATAAGTTGAAACAGATTGAGGACAACTTGACTAAACGTTTTGATAAAACTATTGCCAAGATGAATCAACTTCTCTGGAACCAAGTAGAACGCGAAGCCAAGAGCCACGACTTGTGTCAAACAATTGAAACACCCTGTCAACCATGAACCCAAGGGCCATTGAGTTCATACCAGGCGCGACCAAGCACGGGATAACTTGGTAATTAGCACTTAACCATCTAGCTCCGAGCGAACCGGAGGCTAGGAAAAGGAAACACCAGGACTCAATTGACATCACAAGGAAACACCTGAGGGGCTCACAGGTGGAATATATCGACTGGTTACAAATTAGCAAGGACAATGAAATATATGATTTCAAAATCAAATCCAAGGCAGACAACTAAGGGTGTGACCCGGGGTTTGGGCGGGGTCTGGAGGTCTATCCCGAAGCACAGACCTTGGTTCATGGAAAAAATGCCCCGAACCCCACCTTGTAATTTTTTTTGCCATTTTTTTCACTCTTTGAAGTACGGGGCTTGATAGCGGCACGCCCAAAGGGCGTGCGCACGCCCCCCCAAACGCCTAAAAAAAAGGCGTGCGGGGGCTGCACGCCTTCCCAACCAGGCGTGCAAACCCCCGCACGCCCTCCCCCGCATGCCGCACGCCTACAAATGGCGTGAGGACGGCCGGCTGGCGTGCGGCCCCGCCGGACAGGCATGCTGGCCATGCACGCCTGTCTGGAGGGCGTGCAGGCCTTGCACGCCCTCCGGACAGGCGTGCAAGGCTGGCACGCCTGTCTGGCCAGGCTCACGTAAGCCTCTCAAATCGAGAGGCTTACGTGAGCCCCTTGGTGCCCTTATAAGGGTACCGAGTGGTACCCTTATAAGGGTACTGTTTGGTACCCTTATAAGGGTACTGTTTGGTACCCTTATAAGGGTACTGTTTGGTACCCTTATAAGGGTACCGTTTGGTACCCTTATAAGGGTACCGTTTGGTACCCTTATAAGGGTACCGTTTGGTACCCTTATAAGGGTACCGTTTGGTACCCTTATAAGGGTACCGTTTGGTACCCTTATAAGGGTACCGTTTGGTACCCTTATAAGGGTACCGTTTGGTACCCTTATAAGGGTACCGTTTGGTACCCTTATAAGGGTACCGTTTGGTACCCTTATAAGGGTACCGTTTGGTACCCTTATAAGGGTACCACTCCCTTATAAGGGTACCAAACGGTACCCTTATAAGGGTACCAAACGGTACCCTTATAAGGGTACCAAACGGTACCCTTATAAGGGTACCAAACGGTACCCTTATAAGGGTACCAAACGGTACCCTTATAAGGGTACCAAACGGTACCCTTATAAGGGTACCAAACGGTACCCTTATAAGGGTACCAAACGGTACCCTTATAAGGGTACCAAACGGTACCCTTATAAGGGTACCAAACGGTACCCTTATAAGGGTACCAAACGGTACCCTTATAAGGGTACCAAACGGTACCCTTATAAGGGTACCAAACAGTACCCTTATAAGGGTACCACTCGGTACCCTTATAAGGGTACCAAACGGTACCCTTATAAGGGTACCAAACGGTACCCTTATAAGGGTACCAAACGGTACCCTTATAAGGGTACCAAACGGTACCCTTATAAGGGTACCAAACGGTACCCTTATAAGGGTACCACTCGGTACCCTTATAAGGGTACCGTTTGGTACCCTTATAAGGGTACCAAACGGTACCCTTATAAGGGTACCGAACGGTACCCTTATAAGGGTACCAAACGGTACCCTTATAAGGGTACCGAACGGTACCCTTATAAGGGTACCAAACGGTACCCTTATAAGGGTACCAAACGGTACCCTTATAAGGGTACCGAACGGTACCCTTATAAGGGTACCAAACGGTACCCTTATAAGGGTACCAACGGTACCCTTATAAGGGTACCAAACGGTACCCTTATAAGGGTACCACTCGGTACCCTTATAAGGGTACCAAACGGTACCCTTATAAGGGTACCGTTTGGTACCCTTATAAGGGGACCAAGTGGTACCCTTATAAGGGTACCGTTTGGTACCCTTATAAGGGTACCATTCGGTACCCTTATAAGGGTACCGTTTGGTACCCTTATAAGGGTACCGTTCGGTACCCTTATAAGGGTACCGAGCTTGGTCGAAAAAAGCAATAGTGATTGCAACAACGACAAACCCGCGGCCAACTCTCTTAAACGGAGTTGGGTGTGGAACCATTTTGAGTTAGCTGAGGATGGCACCAAAGCCACCTGCCAGGTTGTTGTTGTTTGCAAGGGGTGCAGCACAGTATGTGGAGCAAAGCTAAAGAAGGATACATCTGGCAGCACAAAAAATTTTCACGGCCATTTACAACTCATTCACTCCCTTGTTGATCCAAAACTTTCAAAGAAGCCCAAAACCCAAATGGACATGAAGAAGTGGCTGGAAACTGGTACTGTCCAGGCCAAAGTGAGATTCATCCTAATTTCCACTTATTATTGCACACTCGTGACTAATCTTTCTATTTCCTCCAGATAAAACTCAATAATGAAATGTTGTTAGACGCACTTGTCAAATTTATCACCAAGTGTGACTTGCCATTCAGAGTGGTTGACCGAAGATCTTTCCGGGACCTATTGCAACTTGTTAATGAAGATGCCATGCCGCTTGTCAGTAATACCAGCCAATCTGGACTTGCGACCCATCTTGGAAGGGTATATTTTCAATGCCAAGAGGAGATGAAGCTCAAATTTTTTGAAAAACAAAACTCAATCTGCTTTACTCAAGACGCATGGACAGCCCCAAACTGTACAGCCTACATGGCTGTGACTACTCACTTCATCACTTCGAATTTTGAGATGAAGGATATAACATTGGCCATTCCCCATGTGCAGGGTGAGTCACTGCATGTTTTGCATTCTACTTTATACTTTACTTGATTTTTACTTTGAATGTTTTGATTGTTGTAGGAAATCATTTGGGCAAAACGTTTGCCGAGCTCTTTTATAATGTCCTAGAGAAATATAACTGTCTTGACAAGATCCATACAATCACAGCCAACAATGCCTCTACCAACAACAAAATGGCACGCGAGTTCCAATTGCAGATCCCCTCATTCAACTGTGAGAAACAACTCCTTGGATGTATTGCGCATGTCATCAATCTGGCGGCGAAGGCAGGAATTGCAGCTCTTGGTTGCCTAGAAGACAAAACTGAAGGGACTGAAATATCGACAACCGAGATGGGTTCTGCAAACAAGACCGATGGTACCAACTGTGCTCCCGCATCTTCCATCATGAGCATCTCAGCATTGACTTCACGGCCAGATGGTGCAGATGTCAATTTTAGCACCATCTTAAAACGCATCCACAGCCTTTCAAAGTTTGTACGCTTTTCCCCCCAACGCCGTGAACAATTTGAGAAGGTCATGGATTTCATTCAGCCCGAGATGCGTGAAAAGAATATCAAGTGCCTCGAAATCGATGTTTCCACTCGTTGGAACTCCACTTACTCAATGTTCAAACGGGCAATCTTACTACAGAAAACCTGCATACACTTCTGTCAAGAAGACCGAGAAGTTTAACCCCATTGATTATCGGAAATTGAATGGGATCAAGCAAGAAACATCACCGCATTACCCGGACCACTTTTGTCTGCGACCAACATACTTTTTGCCTCAAAGTATCCAAGTCTCAACAAAGCTTTACCGGTGTACATCCTTCTGATGAGCCAACTGCATTTGGTGAAGAACGGTCTTTACGATCAATCTCAAGCAATTGTCCCTGCAACTCAAATGATTAACAAACTCAATCAATATCTGCGCAACGCAATCTCCAAACCAGCCTACTTATGTGTAATGATCCTTGATCCAATGTTCAAAACGGAATTCTGGAGTGATCATGCCAATTTCATTGTTGGTCAATACAACATCACCGTTGACAAGCTGATGGAAACATTCAAGTTGGTTGTGCAAGATTTTGCTGAGAAGGAGAAACAAGCCGAGAAATCTTCTTCAAACAAAGATGAGCCTCAAGTTGTTGCACCTGTTGAAGATTTTGAGAACGCATTATATTGATTGAAGAAGCCTGAAACTTCAGTTGTAGTAGAAATAAGAACTTATTTCAAGGAAGATACCGAACCCAAAGGCACCAATGTACTTGCTACTGGGCTGGTCGTCAAAAAAAATTCCCAATCTTGTCCAAAATGGCTCAAACCTTCTTGGCCATTCCAGCTACTAGTGCAGCGTCCGAACGGGTTTTTTCCAAGGGCCTCTAAATCATTTCATGGCAGAGGTCTTCTTTGAAGCCAAAAACTGTCGAACAGCTTTTGTGCCTCAAGGAATGGTATCAGAGCAAGGATCTAGGTTGCCTCAATTGATAGTTTTTGTTTTTGATCTCTTTGCTTTTCTCCAAAAAAAAAAATCCAAAGAAAAAAATTTCATTATCAACACTTGTAAATAAAAAATGGCCCTTAGAATGACAAGAAAAAATCAAAACTAAGCCCGCTGTATCACATCAATGGGTGCAACACAGCGCCCCTGTCGAATCTTGTGAGATTCGACAGGAGCGCTGCGTCGCATCAATCGGTACGACACAGCTGTCAGCTCCCTGCTAGTACAGACATAGCAGAGAGCCAACAAGGGAACGCAGACGCGTCCCTGAAGGCAACCAAGTAGCTAGACGCGCGGCTAGGCCGTGCAAGTCATCCCCAACTCCCAGCCGCGCAAACAGCGGCATGGAAGTTGGAAGAAGAAAGGGGAATCCCCTTCCAGTTAAAGAACTGGACCTCTCTCCGGAGAAGAGGATCCCCCAGAGATAGAGAAAATCACGCCCGACCAAATTACTGCTACCCACTTCCGGGATAGCTTGTGATTGGGGCTTTTTCATTGTTTAAGTCCACCTACTAGTAGTCTTTTTTGTTCCTCTCTCTATCTTCAGCTCCCCTTCGACTCGACCTGCCTACACCCCTCCTAGCCTTCCGCCTACTTTTTCCCGTTTTCCCTTTGGAGCGGCCCCTCGGACTCTCCAGGTAGGCCGCCTCCGCTCCTTTCCTCCTTTCTCATTCCACCTAGGTCTTTGACCCCGTAGGCGTAGTTACCTACCAGCCCCTCCCAGTGCAAGGTGCGGCTAGCCCAGGCGTGTGTACCCTGTGAGCTTGGAGTAGCTGAACGCTCTCCCAAGGACTTCCGTCCCGTTTGCCTCCGTCTCTGCCGTCAGCAAGACAGGTGTTTTTCATTCAGGACCCGTCACTGAAGAGACGCTCCCTGACATTTGAGGGCCTCATCGGCTTGTGCTCGCGACCAGAGTCGCTGTAGTGTTTTCTTTTTTTCCCTCTCTATTCCCGTTTTCTTCGATTACACCCCTTGGTGAGAACTAGGGCTGATTATTGATCTACATTGGGCTCTTCCAGTGTTGCAGTTTCACCGCGTCAGTTTTTTCTCCCCACGTGCTTACTAGGCTTCCAGTTGAGGTTTCCCATCAGTAAGCAAGCAGTCTTTCCGCGCAACCTACCGTTCATTCCCGCGGGTCTGACTGGTGTTTTGCGTTCGTCGCCGCTTCTGCTCTCCCTCGCCTGTGAAGTGTCAGCTCCGGCAACAGATCAAGCAGTGCTCGGGAGCGAGGCAGCTCAGCAATCCGCAGACACCTGTAGCGAACCGGTTGCTTCAAGTCGTGCAGTTGAGTCGTTGGGACCAACTACTGTTGCGGACAGACAACGAGTCGAGGTAGACCGTTTGTTTGCCAACGCATTTCAGCGTACCGGCAACACAGCCAACAGATGCCAAGGTTAAGTCCGCGACCCAGCGTTATCTGCGAACGACGCCGACCCTCTTGTGGATCCCGCCCTAGCGCGTTTGCCACACCCCACGATGTTGAATGAATAATTCAAAATCGTCAAGATTGAAAAGTGATAATGAATTGAATATGCAAAGTGAAGACACACAGTGAAGCCCGCGACTGATCCGAAGAAGAAAATTTTCCCCAGCCACGAAAACTTCATCGCTCCCACTCCGTCGAACATTGCAAGACCCTTAATTCACTGCTCGAATCAAATCCTAAACTGCCATTCAATTCCGCACACCCTCAATTCATCAAGACGACTAAGATTCAGGAGGAGCAAGGATTAGCTCAAGTGGAGGTGCCGTCTAGATTTCTGAATCTCTTCTTTTTGTTCTTGATTGTGTTGATTATTACGCATTTCTGTTCTCTGTTGCTTATTGATTTATTCTTTATTCTCTATCAGGCTTGTTGCTATTTTTCCGTTTAAATTCCTATTATTAATCATTTCGTCGTCTCGTTGAGTTGTTGGCTAGGAACTGAATTATAAGAAGGTACTTAATAATGTTCACTCATTTTTTCCATTATTATGTTTTCCTTCATATCTTTTATTTCCATTTATTGATCTATCTACTTTATTTTCTAGTTGTTACTACTATTAGCATTTAAGTGTTAGCTGCAATAAAGTGTCATAGATCTCATTTTCCTACATGGTAGCGAGAGACATCACTTGGCAACACTAAAAATATAAGACTAAAGTTAGAATACTCGCAGGTTTAGGTCTTTCAGCAGCATGGGGAACTCATCAGATAGTTCAGATGACGGACGATCAACTCGATCAAAACTTGAGAAGTTGTCTCGACACAACTGGTCCACCTGGAAGCCTCGTTTCGAAAACATCATCACGGCGAAAGGGTATGAAAAACTCATGAATAAGGAATGGGTCGACGCCAACAAAGAAACAGCCGAATTTCGTCAAATGTCAGCTTGGGCTATGAATAAGCTCTACACAGTGGTGAAAAGCAAGTTCCATCCAATACTGGCAACTCACGTGGGCGATATCTATGGCGCTTTCAAATCCTTATCAACTGCGTGTGGAGAAACCTCAGTATTGACATTATGTGATAAGCTGTTCAACCTGATCAACATGTCATATAGCCCAGAAACGTCAATGGCCCAACATCTATCCAAATTCAGACGTAATTACACGGCATTGAAAACAACCATCGCTGCAAATCCTGGATTTATGACCATTTCAACCGGTTTAGCTGCTGCATTATTGCTTAGATCGTTTAATCAAGAAGAATCAATGACTCCACTAATTCAATCTCTGTACGATTTAAATCCCCTTACATTCGAGAAGGTTTATGATCATCTATTGATTGAAGACACTCGTAAGGCAAGCAAAGACAACGAGACAGCTTTCCACACCAACCAACAAAAGAAGGTCGGAAAGAGATCAACAGTCCCATCCTACAATCATTCAAACAATCGTGGGTACTCTAGTTCACGTGGAAGTCATCGAGGCGGTAGTACATCTCGTGGAAATTTTTGGGGCGTTAAACCTACTCGTCCTGCTCCAAATCGACAGGACGAAATGACCGAACAGTTCACTAAGATGTTCAATGCACAGTGGTCCAAACACATGGCGGGTCAAGCCAACTTGGCCAATGACGAAGAAGACGAGGAATTTTTTATTGACGATCCTGAAGACACAGGCTTTATGATCCTTGATGAAGTCAATGCAAGCGGCATTCCTGTATCACCTGAGAATACAACTCTGATCTTCGATTCTGGCGCGTCTAAATCTACACTATGCGATTATCATCTTCTGGTCGATCCCAAGCCCGTCACCAAAGCCATCAATACCTACTCTGGTTCAATAAGCATCACGCATGTTGGAAAGTTCAACCTTGGTGGAACTCTGATATACCCGGTATATTTTGCCCCGAAAGGTCCTCGAAATCTTATCTCTGCTTCCCAACTAGAAGATCACGGTCTTCGAGTTATATTCAAAAATCGGCTAATCCTCATTCGTCTCGGACAGAAGGTTATTTATCGCTTTCCCCGAGTTGGTAATTTGTATCAAGGACTCGCCCCTCAAACTATCTCAGCGAATTATGTCCTTAACGTCAGTGACCCCTCCCCCGATCTTGACTATCACATCCTTTTGGGTCATCCGTCGGACGAATACCTACGACAATTTCTTTGCTTAAATCAGATCAAGACGCTGAACCCACAGCAGACAGCTCGAAACTGTGAAGTCTGTATTCAATGCAAACTCAAGAGGACTCCACATATCAACCCTCTCCCAACCGCCGATCGCCCGTTCAAGACTCTCCACATGGATGTCTTGCAAATTTCCCCTCCTAGTAAAACTTCTCTGAAATATATCTTGGTTATCATAGATGATTACTCCTGGTTCAATCGAATTTACCTCATGAAGAACAAATCAGATTCCGAGTCAAAAATCCTGTCCTTTATAAATGAAATTGTAAACAAGACAGGTAAGTGTCCAGCGTTCATCCATACGAATCGAGGAGGGGAATTTAATTCCAATGCTTTTCGTTCTGCTTTGGACACGTTAGGTATCACAGTTGAAGCCGGACCAGCCGATAGTCCCCAAACTAATGGTCTTGCGGAGCGATTCAACCAAACGCTCTTGGTCAAAATGCGGTGTTTGTTGGCCCAATCTTCGGTTCCCATAAATTACTGGGATGAAGCTGCAAAGTATGCTTCAACCCTCATCAACATCCTACCATCCAAGGCACTAAATTGGTCATCGCCGGTCAACGTCCTTGCTGAACTTAATCTTCTGATTGAACCGGTCCGAGATATCAACAAGATGATCCCCTTTGGCTTGAAAGTCTATGTGTCACACAGGCCGCCATCAAAAATCTCCACCCCATCTCGCCCCTTAATATGTCTGGGATACGAGCCCAACTCTGATGCTCTAAGGTTTTTTTGACCCTACTCGCCGACATGTTGTAATCAGTCGCGATTACAAGCTGTCAAAACTGGCTTTCCCCTACAACTTGGCAGAATCAGTCACCAAACCACCTGACACCCTTCCCAAAGCGGTCATAGAACCGAAAAAATCCTCAAATAAATCCTCCCGGGATGTTGTTATGGTAAAAATTAATCCCATCCAACAGCTTCAGCACCCGAAATCATCCTCAAAAAACCCTGATGTTCCTCCGCACAGGTCCCCAAGTCATGTGCCTAGCACGACACCCCCTTCCTCCCCTCCACCTCTACAGTCACGTAGATCTCCCACCCATGTTGCGCCTAGCACAACACCACCTCACTCGCCTCCACCTCTCCCACCGTCTTCCACCACGGCCACCACTGGCAAGTCTTATGGCACCAGAATTGCTCCCAAACTCGCCAAACACTGGGAATATGTCCCGAGTGCGAATCGTCCCAGTAAAGAAATTTCAAGTGACATCGATCCTTCAAATATCGTTACTGGATCCTGCCGGACGGCTTCTCGGTCTGGTCCGCCTGTGTCTATCTCCCCTGCTGTGGAAGATCCGCCCGACTCATTAATGCTGCTGCAATTCGATCTGCTGGAATATGTCTTCTTGACTGAGACGGTAACTGTGAAAAATGCCTTAAGCAATTCTGCTGAACGCCGTGGTTGGGAAGAAGCCATGGCTAAAGAGTTTAAATCGCTGGATGATAAAAACACCGGCACGCTTGTTCCGCCTCCTGGTGATGACAAAGTTATCGGAGGTATGTGGCTTCTCACCCGCAAGAAGAATGAGTTTGGTGACCTACTGCGTTTCAAGGCTCGATGGGTGTGCTTTGGAAATCACCAAGTGCACATGCTCCATTATTTCGACACGTACGCGTCGGTTGCTCGTAATGAATCGTTCAAGTTACTCATCTCTGTAGCAGTTAATCGTCGGTGGGCTGTGTTCCAATTCGATGTTGAAACAGCTTTTCTCTACGGGGAAATTGATGCCCCGGTCTACGTCTCCCAGGTTGAAGGTTTTGAACAGCGTGGTAAGGAAAACTGGGTGTGGCGACTAAACAAGTCACTGTATGGTACCAAACAGGCTCCTTGTCAATGGAGGAAGCATCTGGTTGGCACGCTAACCAAACTTGGTTTTGATTCTTCCCCGCTGGACGAGTCGCTTTTTTATAATGATGATCGTTCTCAATTTATTCATATGCATGTTGACGATGGGTTCGTCGTTGGCCAGTCAAGAGCTGAAGTACTCAAGACGTTAGATCGTATCAAAAAGTCGTACACCATCAAGATTCAAGAACGGCCTGCACAACACCTCGGCTATACGCTTGACTGGAAGGAGGATGGATCGGTACATGTTCATCAAACGGATTTCGCTGAAAAAATTCTGTATGAATTCAACATGAACGATGCTAATCCAGTCAGAGCGCCGGCGCCGATGAGCTTACACAAGATTGTCGCCAGCGAGGCTGCGCCGATACATCAGAAGCTGTACCAAAAGGCGGTGGGAATGCTCAACTACTTGGCGTTGCACACTAGACCGGACATAACCTTTGTTACAAATCTACTAGCTCAATTCACAAGTAATCCGACCGAGGCACACTGGTCATCGGTTAAACATCTGCTCAGATACATCAAAGGGACAAAGTCTATGGGGATTCTGTATACTCTGACGACTGACCCAAACGACGGAATTTGTGGATGGGCAGACGCCGATTATGCTACTTTGATAGTGACTAAGAAATCTACATTGGGTTATGTTATAACCATGTATGGAAACCCAATATGCTGGTCTGCTAAGAAGCAACCTGTAGTCGCTCAATCAACCACCGAGGCTGAGTTTGTCGCAATCAATCGGTGCGCCAAGCAGTTAAGGTGGCTCACCAATCTGGTTCTTAACCTACACATCAAAATCCGAGCTCCCATCTTGAAGAACGATAACTCTGGGGCAGTCATTATCAGCAAAGAAGCACAATTGAATGAAAATACCAAGCACATTGAGGTACGATTTCAGTATGTTTTAGAACTGGTATCAAAGAAGCAACTCAAAATACAACAAGTTCCAACTGCAGAGATGATAGCGGATGGGTTAACTAAACCGCTAGGATTCATCAAATTGGAGGCCTCAAGAGATCAACTTCATCTAACCGAATCTGAATTAAGGAGGAGTGTTGAATGAATAATTCAAAATCGTCAAGATTGAAAAGTGATAATGAATTGAATATGCAAAGTGAAGACACACAGTGAAGCCCGCGACTGATCCGAAGAAGAAAATTTTCCCCAGCCACGAAAACTTCATCGCTCCCACTCCGTCGAACATCGCAAGACCCTTAATTCACTGCTCGAATCAAATCCTAAACTGCCATTCAATTCCGCACACCCTCAATTCATCAAGACGACTAAGATTCAGGAGGAGCAAGGATTAGCTCAAGTGGAGGTGCCGTCTAGATTTCTGAATCTCTTCTTTTTGTTCTTGATTGTGTTGATTATTACGCATTTCTGTTCTCTGTTGCTTATTGATTTATTCTTTATTCTCTATCAGGCTTGTTGCTATTTTTCCGTTTAAATTCCTATTATTAATCATTTCGTCGTCTCGTTGAGTTGTTGGCTAGGAACTGAATTATAAGAAGGTACTTAATAATGTTCACTCATTTTTTCCATTATTATGTTTTCCTTCATATCTTTTATTTCCATTTATTGATCTATCTACTTTATTTTCTAGTTGTTACTACTATTAGCATTTAAGTGTTAGCTGCAATAAAGTGTCATAGATCTCATTTTCCTACACACGATCCCCCTGAACGACTTCAGGAACAGCGTCCTAGGAGTAGAACGCACTCCGATCCCATCTGTAGCCGGCGACTCTAGCGCCTTTGTGGCACGGCACCTGACGGAGGAGAACCTGAGAGGTCTCGGAAACATATCGGCTGATAATACGCAGACCGCGCACGGCCACGTCGACGAGCAACGCTCTTTAGTTTTAATCGGTAGTGAGTAGGCTCACCATGCCTCCAAAAAAGAAGTCGACCATTGATGATTTGTCTACTTTGGTGGCAAAATCAACCAGGCCAGCAAGGCCGCCCCTCACAGAGGGCGGAGAATTTAAACGCGCCGTTGGAAAGAAGAAACTTCCATCCGGCGACGCAGTTCTTGCTTCAAACCCACCTAGCGTTTCGGGAACAGTTTCTCTTGGCGTTGGCAGCGAACAACGTGCAGGGGATGGAGATCCTCCGGGCCCAAGCCGTACGGAGTCACCGTTCTTTAGAGGATCTGGTGGGCAGGGATCCGTTGCTGGTTCTGACCGCGGGGTGGAATCCCATCACCGTGCAGATCCCGACGCAAGCGAACCAGCCGGCGCCGATAGCACATCAGCAGGGAAACCGTCCAGCCCCAATGGCGAACCAACAGGGAAACTAGAACCTAGCCTGGCCGACCCAAGGCCGCCAAGGGAACAACCGCCGCCGCCAAGCGCAGCAGGCAAACGGACCGGCGCGACCGCAGGGCGGTCCCCAACCGGCGGAGAACACCAGGATGAGAAACCGCCAGGGGTACAGGGAGTTGGTCTTCGGCGAACTGTTCCGGATGAGCAGGGTCATTCAGGGGGGCTACCAGTCCGTCGACCAAGCCCGTCAGCGCAACCGGGGGAACCGGCCCTACTAGGCTTGGCGGCTACAAGAGACGTCCTAGCCCATATGTTTTCCAAGATTGAGAAGCTTGTGGACGGAAATTCCAAGCAGATTGTTGACCAGCTTGATGGCTCTGTTAGGTCAATTGTACCAACGATCTCTCAGCAAATCGGGAAACCCTTGACAAGCAAGGTGCTTCAGGTTCAAGATAGCCTCCAAGAACATCGAAAGTCTATTGATTTCTCTTTATCTAATTTGTCTTCTATGATCAATACCACGGGAGTGGCATGCCAAGCAATGAATTGCAGATTGGGCGAAATCCTTGGTGCAGTTAGAGACATCCAAAAAGGGGTGAGCCAACCTGGCGAGGGGCTGACGGAAAATTCTCAGCTTGTAAAGTTGGAGAAAGAGCTGTCTTTGGTTGTGAAAGCAACTAATGACTCGGTGATTGCTGCTTTAGTCTCTCGCCCAGAGTGTGACTCAGAAAAGTGCGTCCAGGCAATACAAGCTCTGGATGCAACGGTACACTTGCTTCAGCGAGCGGTGGATCTAAAAGGAAAGGCGGCGGAGAGCGGGGGCCCAGTGGCTCGTGCGATCGAGGCGACAATGGCCAAGGTGACAGCACGGCTGGACGCCGTCATCGCAGTGAAAGAGGACGAGTGTTTGTCGTTGGCGGGTATTAAGCAGGCCATATCAGAGGCGGTGGAGGCGGCCATGGGATCGTATATGAAAAAAATTGATTCCACTATGGCCAAAATGTCTGCCGCCAATGGAGAAGACGACATGGCCCGCTCCGTCAATCTGGCACGCTCCGTCAACCAAGAGGAGTTGGAGCGCCGCATTGAAGAGGCCAGCGAGGGCCAGCGCCATGACTTCCAGAAGCTTAATGAACGGTTTGATGCGATGATGAGCCAGAATAGGGCTGAGGGAGCCAGGCTACGGGCTGAAGTGGCGGAGCTCCAGAACGCGCTGAAAGCAGCCCAGTCCAATGGAGATGGCCGCCCTGGTGGGGGTCCTGTTCCGGATGTTGGAGGCGAAGAAGAGTTGGAGCAGATTAGCGCTGAGGAACAAAAGCAGCTGACAAATGCAATAGCAAAATCTGACTGGCCTACCTTCTCCGGAAAAGGGGAGTACGACCACATGGATTTCATCCACTGGATCGACTCTGCCCAGCGTCATAGTCGCGTGAGCGATGGGGTTATAGTGTTGAAGCTGTTGACCATCTTGACGGATGGGGCGCGTTCATGGTTTAAGACAATGGAAGCTGTCCATAAAAACAGAAAGTGGTCCTTCTGGCGCGCAGAGTTGTGCAAGAAGTACGGAACCGCCAGCTGGAAGAGGAAGAAGGAGGACGCTTTCGATGCCGACAAGTTTGTTGCCGGCGTTACGGTGCCCTCCGACTAGGTTACACGCCAGTTTGATCGCTTGCAGTCTTTCTCTCCTGGCCTCTCGCCAGAAAACATCAACTACAAGCTTATGAAGCTGATGGACAGTGAGGTTGAGTTTGCGGCTAAGACGGCCATGAAACACTCGTCCGCCGACATGTCTGAGTTTATAAACATCCTGGAGGATATTAGCGATAAGACCCGCTTGGGCAGGCGTCGTTTCATTCAGCGTTCCGCCGAGACTGGGAAAGCCTTGGCAACCGCTCCGGGTATAGCGGCGAAGGGCCTCCCTGGCCAGCTCAAATGTTTCCTGTGCAAGGAAAAAGGCCACACGTCGCGTAGATGCCCGAAGAGAGTTAATGCGGTGGAGAAGGACGAACCACCACTGGAGGATGACTGCCCCAGTGAGTACGACCCCGAGGGTCCAATCATTGGGGGGGATTCAAATGGAACGTTTGTGGTTAGCTTATCAGCAGGGAAGAACAACCTTGTCCGTATGCGCTGCTGTGACCTAGATTGCTTGGTCCTTCTGGGTAGTGGTGCCGTGAGGTCCGTTGTTGGCAAACATTATTTGGCTCTCTTCTGCCCGGGTTGGAAGAAGTACATCCTACCTATAGAGCCAGGGAAGTTCCACAGCGCTTCAGGCGCCCTGTTACCATTGGGGGTGGTAAACATTAAGCTGTATCTTGGTGAAGCCAAGCTAGTGATCCAGTTCGTGGTAATGGACAACGTGCGTGCCCAATACTTTATCATGGGGAACGATCGCCTAGCTCGGTTTCGGATTTCCCTCCTCAATGGCAACCAACGCCAGTTCACAGTGGGGAAGAGAACCTTTGACTTTGATGAGAGTATCAATGTGATAGTGGCAGCAACGGGTACCTTTGCCCAGCAAGTGTTATCCGAGTCCAAGATAAGCCCGGACTTAGCAGAATCCGAAGGGCGGGGCCTGCTTGAAGTGCTGAACAAATTCAAGGAGGCCTTTGCCACGGTAGATCAGCCTTTTGGCGCTGTCAAGGGCCATGAAGTAGAGATCACGCTTACAGTGGAGAAGCCTTACCCGCTGATGCTGCGTAAAGCACCGTATCCTGCCAGTCCCAGGACGAGAGACGCTATTGAGGAACACATCAAGTTGTTGGTCCAAATGGGCATCCTGCGTAAAGTTGGGTCAAACGAGGGTGTAGATATCACAACACCCGTGATCATTGCATGAAACAACGGCAAGTCGCGGCTTGTTGGGGACTTCCGTGCGCTCAACACGTACACCACACCTGATCGTTACCCCATGCCAAAGATAACAGAATCCTTGACAAAGCTGCATGGAGCAAAATTCATCAGCTGCATGGACGTGCTGAAGGGTTTTCACCAAAACATAGTGAAAGAAGATAGCCGGAGGTATCTGCGCATCATCTCCCACATGGGGATACATGAATATCTGCGAATGCCATTTGGCATAAAGAATGCCCCCTCTCACTTCCAGAGGATGATGGACAACAAGTTCCACAAGGAGTTAAGCGAAGCGTGGTTGATTATTTACACTGATGACCTGATCATCTTCACGCAAACTTGGGAAGATCATGTGGCCAAGCTGTCCATTGTTCTTCTGCGTATCATGACCATGGGCATGAAAATTTTGTTGAGCAAGTGCTCCTTTGGGTTTAGCAAGCTGAAAGCTCTAGGACACATCGTGAATGGCCTATCACTGGGTGTGGACCAGAACCGCGTGGCCGCAGTACTCCTGAAGCCGATTCCGGTGACTGTGAAGGAGCTACAATCGTTCCTGGGATTCGCAGGTTATTACCGCCTGCACATCAAGGGGTTTAACATGTTGGCGGCCAGTCTTTACAAGATTTGCAGCCCTAATGTGGTCTTCGAGATGACACAGGAGAGGGTCGAGGCTTATAAAGTGTTGCGAGTAGCTTTGACCACAGCACCCTTGCTGTTCCACCCGGACCCCAAGCGCCCCTTTAAGCTTTACGTTGATGCTTGCATGGAGGGGATAGGGGCTGCACTGCACCAAATCCAGATGGTGAACAACAGGGAGCAAGAGGGCCCCATTTGTTTCATTTCCCGGCAACTTAAGGATGCTGAGAAGCGGTACGGGGCCTCCCAGCTGGAGTGCCTTTGTCTTGTGTGGGCCCTAGAGAAGCTTTACTATTACCTGGATGGGTGCGAGTTCGAGGTGATCACCGATTGTGTTGCGCTGAAGTCGCTCCTCAATATGAAAACGCCGAGCCGGCACATGATGCGGTGGCAGATTGCCATCCAGGAGTGGCCCGGCTCCATGACTATCACGCACCGCGACGGGCAGATTCATCGGAATGCTGATGGGTTGTCCCCATGGGCCCTACCCAACGACAAGGATAATCCGGCATTCGACAAGGAGGAGTTGGTCCGAGAAGTTCCTGTTATGGCCATTGCCGTCAGTGGGCTGGCAGATGAGTTCTGGGATTCCGTCGAGGCTAGCTATGAGGCTAACAAGAACACGGCATGCTTGGTGGCATTGCTGAAGTCTAAGCATCCCCAGCAGCAGTTAGTGGAGCAGCTGGGGGAACCATGGAAATCCAGCTTTGCGGCCGGACGGTTTCTCCTGTTGGACGGACTGCTGTACCACCGCTCCGCAAATCACTGTGCGCTGGTCCTGGTGGCAGAGGAGCACATCTCGGCCATGCTACAGGAGTGTCACGACAACGTGGCGGCCGGGCATTTTTCAAAAGGACGGACCGTTGAGAGACTGCGAGTCCTGGCGTGGTGGCCCGGTTGGTTGAACCGGGTGGAGTCTTACTGCAGCAGTTGCGACCGATGCCAGAAAGCTAATAGGGCTACTGGGAAGCGCTTTGGGTTGCTCCAGACAATCGAGGAGCCACAGCAGCGGTGGGAAGTGGTCAACATGGATTTTGTGACCGCTTTGCCCACCGCCGGCAGGGATAACTACAACACCGTGTTGGTGGTTGTAGACAGATTTTCCAAGCGGGCTAGGTTCCTACCATGTTACAAGGACAGTACGGCCATGGACATGGCCTTTATCTTCTGGACAAACATCATAAATGATGTCGGTTGTCCTAGGGTAATTATCAGCAACCGCGATCCAAAGTTCACGTCCGAATTTTGGCAGAATCTGTTTGATCTGCTTGGGACCAAACTGGCCTTTTCGACGGCCTACCATCCGCAAACGGACGGCCTAGCGGAGCGCATGATCCAAACCTTGGAGGACATGATCAGGCGCTATTGCGCGTTTGGGCTTCAGTTCAAGGATGCTG
This sequence comes from Puccinia coronata f. sp. avenae, assembly GCA_002873125.1. Taxonomy (NCBI): domain Eukaryota; kingdom Fungi; phylum Basidiomycota; class Pucciniomycetes; order Pucciniales; family Pucciniaceae; genus Puccinia; species Puccinia coronata. The sequence goes on from PGCI01000006.1 coordinate 654,439, forward strand.
AGGGATATACCCACGACTGGGTTTCCCTGTTGCCTGCTTTGGAGTACGCTTACAACTCCAGCGTCCATGCGTCCACGGGTAAGACCCCGTTTGAGTTGGAGAAAGGTTGGATACCCCATATGCCGCGGGACATGATCCTCAGTAAGGCGGTCAAGTTACACCCGTCGGCCGAGAGATTTCAACACATGATGCTGAGTGCAGAAAAGCACGCGAGCCGGTGCAGAGATGAGGCGGTGGCCTACAACAAAGAACGTTGGGATAAGACCCACAGGGACCATAACATCTCGGTGGGCGACCGAGTCTTGATATCCACGGCCAACTTCCAAAACCTTGGGGGTAACCGGAAGCTGAAAGATGCATTTGTCGGCCCTTTCTTTGTGAAAGCTCTGCATGGGCGTAATGCGGTCGAGGTCATCTTGACAGAGGGGTACGACATGAAGCACCCGACCTTCCCAGTGAGCTTGGTGAAGAAGTACGTCTCCGACGGGGGCCGGGCGGATGTACCAATCCCCGTGGTACCTGCGCTTGCGGAGGAGGACGGCGAAGCCGGCTACCCCTCAAAAATTCTTGATGAGAAGTTGACGAGGGTGCAGGGCGTGGACACACGCTTGTACCTAACCCGTTTCAAAAACAAGCCGGCAGACGCCGACAAGTGGCTTCCGAAGCCCGGGATCAAGAATGCCGACACGTTGCTCAGAAGATTCCGCGCAAAGAAAAGGAACCCGGAGGCTCTGATCAGAGCCGTCCTGTTTTGTGGGGGCAAGTGTCAGCTCCCTGCTAGTACAGACATAGCAGAGAGCCAACAAGGGAACGCAGACGCGTCCCTGAAGGCAACCAAGTAGACGCGCGGCTAGGCCGTGCAAGTCATCCCCAACTCCCAGCCGCGCAAACAGCGGCATGGAAGTTGGAAGAAGAAAGGGGAATCCCCTTCCAGTTAAAGAACTGGACCTCTCTCCGGAGAAGAGGATCCCCCAGAGATAGAGAAAATCACGCCTGACCAAATTACTGCTACCCACTTCCGGGATAGCTTGTGATTGGGGCTTTTTCATCATTTAAGTCCACCTACTAGTAGTCTTTTTCGTTCCTCTCTCTATCTTCAGCTCCCCTTCGACTCGACCTGCCTACACCCCTCCTAGCCTTCCGCCTACTTTTTCCCGTTTTCCCTTTGGAGCGGCCCCTCGGACTCTCCAGGTAGGCCGTCTCCGCTCCTTTCCTCCTTTCTCATTCCACCTACACCATGGGGCGAGTTTCTGGAAATCGCCCCCGTCTTTTGGACGCTTTCCCAGAAGTAAGCGTCCGCGTGATGGTTCCGAAGCGTCTGAGTGACGCTTTGGTCCAACTTCAGTCCCAGTCTGGTCCCGCGGACGTTTTGAAAAGCGTCAGCTGGACTGCAGCATCAATTGGACGCTTCTGTTTCCCACACCAGCAGCGTCCAGTTGACAGAGATGTGGTCATGCGTCCTGCTGGCGCTTCCGGCCAGGGAACCAGAAACGTCAAAAAGACGGAAGATCAGATTTGCACCAATCAGACGCTTCTCAGAAGCATCCAATTGACGCATCGTCGCAATTGCGTTGACCGGACGCTTCTGAGAAGCGTACGATTGACGCATGACTGCAAATGCGACAATCAGTCGCTTCTGGTCATCGAACCAGAAGCGTCCAATGCAAGCACTTGAGCATAAATTTTCATCGGACGCAAAATATTGCCCCCCCTGACTGGAGACTCGTTGGGCAAGGGGGTTGATATTTTGTCGCGCATGTGCCTTGTTTAAGTTTTCTTAGCGTTGCGGTTAAGTTGTCTTTTGGTGCAAGATTGGTTGCCGTTGGCTGTTCGAATCCGACGGCAGGTGGTGTTTTGACATTCAACAGCTGTGTCAGGGCCTGTATGCTTTTGGCTTCTCGATGTCTTGCCAAAGCATCGATTTGACGCTCACTCAGATGGCAGGAAATCATCAAAATGACCGTTCTTTGACAGTTTTGTAAAACCGTCAAAAAACGGTCATGCAGAGTGGCGTCATATGGACGCTTTCTGCAGCGCGAGTGCCGGACGGTTTATGAAGCGTCCGCTTCAGCGTCAAATTGACGGCAGGAAGCGCCCATGGTGTAGGTCTTTGACCCCGTAGGCGTAGTTACCTACCAGCCCCTCCCAGTGCGAGGTGCGGCTAGCCCAGGCGTGTGTACCCTGTGAGCTTGGAGTAGCTGAACGCTCTCCCGAGGACTTCCGTCCCGTTCGCCTCCGTCTCTGCCGTCAGCAAGACAGGTGTTTTTCATTCAGGACCCGTCACTGAAGAGACGCGCCCTGACAACAGCGCACCAGCCCATTTGGCGGTGGCACCACCACGCCCACATCCCCCCATCAGAAATCAACCACCATGCCCCGGGGTTCGGGGCATGACTTGAGGGCCGTCCCAAAGCACAGACCCCGGGGTTTGTGCGGGGTATATGCCCCGGGGAGCGCCTTTTGGGGCACACCCTTACAGACGACTCAAGCATAGTATGGTTGGGAGACTCCCCTCTGGAGTTAGAGCTGAACGCTCTAGGCGAAGGCAAGAAGTCCCTGCCACGCTACAAGTTTGGAATCGGCAGCATACTGTGTAACACAATCATAGACTCGGGGGCAGGCGCCGTGTACCTCGACATTAAGATAGCCAAGGAACTGTATGATCGCAAAGAGATAGATGTTGTCAAACTCCTCCCAAGAAACGTGAAACTTGCAAACGGTCAAATTGAGCAAGTTAAATTCATAGCAAAGTTTACATAGCGCACTGGAAGCAGCAAGACACCAATGGAGGCCTTCTTGATAAATTTACCAGAGATGGACCTGATATTAGGGTTACCATGGCTCTGCTTGACCCGTGCTGTACCAGATTATGACGACTTGTCTTATAGTTTCATTGGACTAGATAACAAGGTGGTATATGTGCGCCCTTTCAATAGAGGGAAAACTGGTAATGCGTTAAACACCGTTGTTCCTAGTGCACGCAGTTTTGACAACGACTTCGCGAGAATAGCCTACAAGACAGCACCGGGCTGCTTCCGTGAAAACATCGGTCTACCAGAAAATAAAGGGTTCGAGCACGACATCAACACAGGCTCAGCAGCCCCGGTAAGAGTACATGGTTGCCTGTACCTACCACCAGAGCACCTGTTAATCGAACAGTTTGTGGAAGACGGCTTGAAGGAGGGGATTATACGACCCAGTAAGTCCCCATGGTCGGTGCCAATCATCCTTGTAAAGAAACCGGACGGTTCTTTGCGAGCTTGTGTTGATTATAGGAAATTGAACAATTTGACAGTAAAAGACTCCTTTCCTTCACCACGAATCGACAACGCCTATTAGTTCTTACAAGGCGCGAAGATATTCAGCTCTATCGATCTGAAATCAGGATTTTGGCAGGTGAAACTATCGGATAGATCGATTGCCAAAACCGCTTTTGCTACAAGGAATGGCGCTTATGAATTCCTTGTTATGCCATTTGGACTATGCAACGCTCCAGCAACATTCCAGCATATGATGAACACAATCTTACGTGAATGCCTGGGTGAATATGCCTTGGTCTACATGGACAACGTGATTGTTTTCTCTAAGAGTGTAGAAGAACACAAGATACATCTCAAGCGAATCTTCGAACTATTGAGAAAAAACGATCTGGTTGTGTCAGAGAAAAAGTGCAAATGGGGCAAGGAGAAGTTGTTGTTGTTCTTAGGACACGTCGTAGACGGAACCGGTATAAACGTCGACGATAGGAAGATTAACAAGATAAAGGACTGGCCTACACCGGCGACAGTTATAGACGTGCGTGGCTTCTTGAACTTAGCAACATATTATAAGAGGTTCATCAAAAACTTCTTGAAAATCGCTACTCCACTGTACAAACTGACGGAGGGCTCTCCTAAGAAGGGAACAGAGATTAATTGGGGGGAGGATCAGGCGATAGCTTTCAAGAACCTGAAATGGCACCTGGCCAGAACGGTAATCCTCCACCACCCCAAGTCGTTCAACCCCTTTGTCTTAGACACTGACACCTCTGGCCAAAACGTTGGCGCTGTCCTTCAGCAAGATCCCGATAGCAAAACTATTGATAAATCATTCAGCCTCGAGGAATACGCGAAAACTGTCATGAACCACACCCTCAAACCAATAGCATACAAGTCGCGCAAATTATCAAAGACCAAACAAAACTACTTGGCTCAAGAACAAGAACTCCTAGCAATAGTACATGCCCTGAAACATTTCCGGGGATATATATAAGGCTCCCCAATCCTGGTACGCACAGATCACGAGTCCCTGAAATACTTCAAGACCCAGAGACACGTCAACCGCAGACTAGCGAGGTTTGTGGATGAAATTGAATTCTTCAATGTCCACATCATCTACAGGCCTGGTCCCAAACAGATGGCGGCAGACTCACTCTCGCGCAATCCCAACTGCGAGTCAGACGAGACACCACCAGAAGTAGCAGAATCACTGTTTGTCATTGAATCTACCATTGCTGAATCCTTCGACAAGTTGTAAAACCTGAAAACACACCGCTCGGATGCCTTGATCAAGAACAGATATGTCATAAAGGATGATGACATCTATAAATCAGTTGACGGCGGGCCGGAAAAACTTATTGTCACCGGACTGCCCCGCGCAAGGAAATTAGCCAGAGAAGCTCATGTCCAATTAGGACATAGGAACTATAAGGATACCTGGTTCCAATTGAACACCAAATGCTACTTTCCACAAATGCGTGAAATCATTGAAGATGAGATCAGCAAATGTGTCCAATGTCAATTCTGTGCGAATAACTCGGCAAAGAACATAATGCCAATGCAGGTTATTGAACGAAAAGGCCCCTTTGTTACTTGGGGCATGGATTTTGTTGGACCTCTACCAGCAACTACTCGTGGAAATCAATACATGATAACGGCCATAGACTACGGAACCGGGTGGGCTTACCCAGTACCCTTGAAGGCCAGATCCGGGTTGGCCGCGGTGAAATTGGTTGAACATATAATAGAAAACCACGGCTTCCCTCACTCGATCACAATGAACAACAGCAGCGAGTTCAATAGCCGGATCTACCAACAATTCTTGGCCGAACACAAGATCAAACACAACCGTATATCACTGTACCACCCACAGTCAAATGGGTTAGTTGAAAGATTCCATGGTACGTTAGTCAACAGCTTGCAAAAGTTCTGTATACCTGACAAACAAGCTGAATGGGACTTGTACTTAGGGCTGGCGCTGTTTGGATATAGAACGTCCAAAACAGCCGGACTAGAGCGTTCCCCGTTCTACATGTGCTATGGGGTGGAACCAAAGGTAACGGTGACTAACCAAAGAGACAGACAAGAGGAAAACAACAACAGGTCCAAGTCCTTTGACATCGAAAGACAAGCACAAGTTGACAAGATGAACCATAAAGCCACCATCAGAGCAGCAAATAATGAAGACAGATACCTCAAAAGGAACCTCAAGGAAGGCAATATGGTGCTAAGACAACTAGAAGGTAGGCCTAGCAAACTCCACCCCAGATGGGACGGCCCATTCATAATTGTGTCTTGCAACTCAAAACGGAAGTTTCAGATTGTAAACCCCAAACGAACACATCATGAAGTATACAACTAATGGGGACAGGCTCAAAATATACCATGGCGAAAATAGGCCGCTACATTTCAATCGGAACGTTAAGAAAGGTTCCGGTCACTTAATGGGCAACAAAAAACAAGACCGCCGCGCCCGTCAACAGCGGAAGAAAAATACGGAAGCCCAGGTACGACACCATCGTACCATCCCTATTTCCCAATTCCGGAAACCCTGTTGCCCGATTCCCAAAGTCCAAAACTGGTTGTACCCAACGTGAAACCGGTTCTAACCTGAAACCAGCTGACATAATACATATCATTACTTGGCAATACCGAGCACAACATCCATGCATCATGTTTCGTTCAAGTAACCCACCATCATAGCCTTAAGCCAGCGTAACCAGCGGCCCCGATGAAGGTCATTTTAACCAACTGGTTTGACCAGAATGATGTGCCTTGCTGAGCCATCGCCGTACTTGAGAGCTTCTGTACCAGCCTTACCAAGCAGCTGTCTGTAGGCCAGTTGAACGAACATGATTGCGCACTTCTGGAGCTTGTCACGTTCCAGTTGCCAGTCCGACCAAGGAGGTCAAACAATTAGCTTCTAGCCAGCCAAATGGAGGCCAGCTGAAAATGCGTGTCTACATGATTGCGCCTCGCCGGGAAATATCACCTTGCCTGAGGCTGAGTTGAATCCCCCAATTCATTTCCATGCTTGTCTCTTTGTGATTATATACCCCTGATCCATGGAACTCTCGCTGATCATTGTTTTATTAGCAATTTTCCAGACACCTTTTCTATTATATTCTCAGTCGACCTCACACTTCAAATTTTGCATTCAGCCTCCGCTTGAGATTCAACTAATGAGCGAAATATCAACCTCGGATTATATGTGAAAAGGCTGAGTGAAGCCAGAGGGCAGCTGTGAGCACGAGGAAGAGAAACTCCGAGAGGGAGCGAGCTAGGAGACGAAGGAACGAGCTGTACCTGAGTGAAGCCAGAGGGCAGCTGTGAGCACGAGGAAGAGAAACTCCGAGAGGGAGCGAGCTAGGAGACGAAGGAACGAGCTGTACCTAGTTGAGGTACAATGGCGAGTGACGCAAACAAGGTGAGTGGATTGCATAACGAGCAGAAGAAGATGAAGAAAGCAAGGAAAGAGAAGAACAAAAGAATGAAAAAGAAGAAAGAGATGAAGCGAACCTGAGTGAAGCCAGAGGGCAGCTGTGAGCACGAGGAAGAGAAACTCTGAGAGGGAGCGAGCTAGGAGACGAAGGAACGAGCTGTACCTAGTTGAGGTACAATGGCAAGTGATGCAAACAAGGTGAGTGAAGAAAGAAGAGAAAAGGAAAGACAACAGCTGTACTAGATCTAAATACACGTGAGTGGATAAACCTAATCTAGATACATTGAGTTTGGCACGCGCTGAACTCAAACCCTAACCCTGTTCTGACCTTACTGATGTCATCGCCACAGCCCCCCGTGCTCGATAGGCCATCTTCAGGCTGCTGGTTGACTGGACAGCAGGTGGACTGAAGCAAGAGCTTGTTTGGTTTTGATTGGTGTGAGTGCTTTGGTGAGGAAGTCGGCGGCATTTTTGTCGGTTGGTACATATTCCACTTTGAAGGACTTGTCTTGCTCGATGTGGTGCCTGAGCCAGTGGTAGCGAACATTGATGTGCCGGGTGCGGTGTTGGTAGATGGAGTTGTGAAGCAAGGCAAGTGCGCCCTGATTGTCGCAATAGAGTGTGACGTGAGTGGGGGGTAGATGAAGATGTGGGCGTAGGGAATCGAGGAGCTGCTGTGTCCAGATGATGTCCTGCCCCGATTCAGAGCAGGCGCGGTATTCTGACTCGGTGGTGGAGGTTGCCAGTGCGTCTTGATCCATTTTGGCACAGCGCCATCCAATGAGCCCATTGTGGAGGAGGGCGCTGCCGGAAAAGGAGTAAGCCTGAGTGGCGGTCGCGTAGCTTGCGTCGGCATAGGCAACGAGTGTTGATGGGGTGTCGGAGACAGCACCAAGGACAAGACCAGAGTCCTTTGTGTGTTGGAGGTAGCGGAGGACATGGAGGAAATGGTTTTAGTGTGTCTTAGACGGTTTGTTGAGGTATTGGGACAGGTAGCTGCAGGTAAAGGCAAGGTCGGGACGCGTGCACTGGACGAGGTAATTGAGTAGACCCACCCCTCGCCAAAAGTTGAAGTCAGACGGGGGTGGGGCTGGATCAATGGGGCAGGTGGTGGCGTTGGTTGGGAGAGGCGAGGTGATAGGGCGGCAGGTGAGCATGCCAAATTCCTCCAAGATTTCCTTTGCATAGCGATCTTGGGAAAGAGTGATTGTTTGGTTGAGGCGATCCCTGGTCACACGCATCCCGAGGACCCATTGACATGCACCCAAATCCTCCATCTCGAAGCGGGCCTTGATTTTGTCCTTGAGGAATTGAACATCGGGGCCAATGATCACCAGATCGTCAACATGAATGTAGACGCAACAGAAATGGGTCGCGTCTTGATGGATGAAGAGGCATGGGTCGACGTCGGCAGGACGGAAGTTGATGGAGATGAAGAAGTCTTTCAGTGAGCGGTACCAACAGCGAGGGCTTTGCTTAAGGCCGTACAACAACTTTTGAAGTATCAGGCCGTGACCGTAGGGGAGTTCAATGCCGACCCCCTCAGGAACTTTGATGAACAGATCTTTGTCCGGGATGCCATTGAGGAAGGCACACTTCACGTCCATTTGCTGGATGTTGAAGTCGTGGATGGCGGCCAGGCCTAGAATGAGACGGAGAGTGGTGAGGCGTCCGGTCGGGGCAAAGGTAGCGTTGTAGTCGATGCCTTCAACCTGGCGAAAGCCCCGCACGCAAAGTCGGGCCTTGTACTTGAGCAACTCCCCATTGGCGTCGAATTTCAGCTTGAAAACCCAGGTGGTGTCTAGCGGTTTGGCGTTGGCCGTCAGGGGTGCCACCACCCAGACCTCGTGTCGCTTGATGTTGTTGAGTTCCACCTCAACGGCCATGAGCCAGTGGGACTCATCGAGACGGCCAAGAATGTCGCCATAGGTCCTAGGGTCTTTTAAGGAGGCGGGCTTGCCGACTATGAGGCTGACTTGGTGGGTTACGAGATTGACCTGATGCTTCCGAATGACTAAGGCCTTTTGTCGACGACTACCTTTGATGATGTTGGAGGAGTTGATGGTGGAGGTGATGTCGTTTGGAGCCTTGTCGAAATGGGGAACGTAGGCATAGCCCTTGGGCGTCTTGGAGGCAGTGATGGACGAATTATCTCTAGAAGCATTCGGGCCAGGAGGAGGGACATTTGATGCATCAGGTGACGGTGAGGTATGTGCTGGGGCAGGTGAATCTGGGGAGGAAGGGGTGGCTGGAACACAGCTCGGGGAATGGTGAATGGGGGAAGGGGTGGCTGGAACGCAGCTCGGAGAATGGTGAATGGGAGAAGGGGTGGCTGGAACGCAGCTCGGGGAATGGTGAATGGGGAAAGGGGTGACTGGAACGCAGTCGGAGAGATCAATGGTGCTGAAGTCAAACAAGGCAGTGGGCCCTAGACTGGGAGGAGAGACAGAAGTTAGAAATGGAAATGTGGAAGGGAAGAATTGAACATTGTGGGAGACAACTATTGAAAGAGTAGATGGGACCCACACTTTGTAAGAGTGGTGGTTCTCATCATACCCTAGGAAGATTGCTTTGGCCCCGGATGGGGAGAACTTGGAGAGCCGATGTTGCTTCTCAATGTAAACCACAGAACGGCAGCCAAAGGGAACGAGATGGGAGAGGTCAGGGTTGAAACCGTGCCAGAGTGAATGGGGAGATTGGAAATTAACGGAGCTGTCGGGGGAACAATTCTCGAGGTAGACCAAGGTTGTGGCAGCCTCTCCCCACCAGCTGAGTGGAAGCCCAGCGGTGGCAAGCATGGCGCGGCACCGTTCAATGGTGGTGCAGTTGCCTTGCTCAGCAAAGGGATTCTGCTGCGGTGAGTAGGGCGCCGTGGTGAGGTGTTGGATGCCTTTGGAGGCGAAAAGAGAACCGAACCGGTTATTTACAAACTCACCTCCATTGTCAGAGACTACGGAGACAAGCTTGTTGCCGGTGAAGGTTTCCGCTTGAGTGAGGAAAGCGGAGAAGAGAGTGAATGTGTCGGATTTCTTCTTCATGGGGAAGATGAAGCGGTACTTAGAGAATCCGTTGATGATTTTCAAGAAATACAGGTTGCCCCCTCGAGAAGCGGGAGTGATCGGTCCGCATAAGTCCATGTGGATACACTCTAGTGTCTTGGTGGCGCGGGGAAAGGACCCGGAGTACGGCTGGCGGTGCATCTTGGAAGTGTTGCAGGCGGTGCAGATGAAGGATGAAAGAACGAGGTCCGGAAATGCTTTCTTGAGGTAAGCAAGGCTTGGGTGACCAAGGGAGCGATGGAGGTCAAGGGCGGTCTGGTTGTTGGATTTGACAGCCAAGGCTCTGAGGGCGTTGAGCTCTATGGTGAGGACAAGCTCGGAGGTGGAGCCAGTGCAGAGGGTGTGGTTGCCGCGACGACATAGGAAGCCGTTGCCGTTTTGACTAGGGCTGATTGAGTAGCCCATCTGGACAAAGAAACAGAGGGAGAGGAGGGATTTGGAGAGATCAGGGGCGTAGAAGGCCTCTTGAAGGAAATTAGGGCCTGTGGCGGCGTGGATGACGGCGGATCCGGTCCCCAGGATGGGAATGGCAGCGCCATTGGCTCCAAAGACGGAAGAGTCGATAGGCCGAGAGGAAGTGAAATATTCTTGGCGTTTGAGGTAGTGACCGGTGGCGCCGCTGTCGAGGACGATGGTGTCAGCAACGCCTGAATTGACGCTGAGGAGTGCTTTCTTCGAGGCGAGGGCATTGAGCTTGTCGATCTCGCCCTGGTGGTAGGCGAGTCCTCTGGACGGGTTGAGTTGGTTGCATTCTGAAGGAGCATGTCCGGTGCAGGCCGGGTTATGGACTCCATTGGTGCAGAAGGGGAGTTTCTTCTTCTCGCCAGAGTTGAGGGAACGTTGGAAGGCCAGAGCAGTGGCGTTGGCAGCGGCTAGTTGAGTCGCACTTTCCTGCTGGCGTCGTAGTTCAGTTTCCAGTTCAGTGAGGAACTTGGACATGGTGACGTCGGTGGAGTCTGCTTTGAAGGAGGAAAATTGAAGGGAACGGAACATGTGGAAGGAGGAGGGGAGACGTTTGAGAATAAAGAACACCCAGACAGCTTCGAGGGTTTTCTTGTCGAACTTGCCGGAGCTGACTTCAATCATCAGTCGGAAGGTCTGGCGAAAGGTATTGATGCTCTTCTGCATTTTGTTCTCGGAGAAGGTGATATCATGTAGCTTCTCCATGATGTTGGCGGTGTTCTCCACGGATTTGGCTGCATGGAACGCAAGAATGGAATCCCATAATGCCTTAGGATCGTAGACATCCAGGTCATCAACGAAACGAGTCGAGTCTTCAACTCCAAGGTGGAGATGGATGAAAGTGGTGACCTTCTTTAGTTTGGCGTCATAGTCCGGGCGTGCTCTTAGCTCGGTGGTGTGCTTGCGAATAAAGCCATCAAGGTCGTGGTAACCAAGATAGTTGAGGATGTCGTAACGCCAGGAGGCAAAGTTGGAGTCATTGAGTTTGGCCGTGCAGGGCCTGAGGGATGAGTTGTTGGTGTTATCACCCGAAGACTGGTCAAGGGACATTTGGGGCGTTGAGTCTGAGGGAGAGGTCAGGTGTTGTTTGATGATGACAGTGAAATTGGAGTTGTCGGATGTGGTCAAAGACGGAGGGGATTGGAAACTAGGTTTAAAATCTTCAGGCTCGGAAGAGGAACTGGCTCTAGGTGGGCTTGGTGGAGTGGGAGTAGGGTCTGGAGTGGATGGAGAGTAGTCTCCAGTGAGCTTAGGATGGTCCGCCACAATCAGGTGCCGTTATTGACTGAAAGTCGCTTTCTTGAGAGTATTCGGATTAATCCGGTGCTCAGTAGGCTGGGCTCATAACCTGTGAAAAGGCTGAGTGAAGCCAGAGGGCAGCTGTGAGCACGAGGAAGAGAAACTCCGAGAGGGAGCGAGCTAGGAGACGAAGGAACGAGCTGTACCTGAGTGAAGCCAGAGGGCAGCTGTGAGCACGAGGAAGAGAAACTCCGAGAGGGAGCGAGCTAGGAGACGAAGGAACGAGCTGTACCTAGTTGAGGTACAATGGCGAGTGACGCAAACAAGGTGAGTGGATTGCATAACGAGCAGAAGAAGATGAAGAAAGCAAGGAAAGAGAAGAAAAAAAGAATGAAAAAGAAGAAAGAGATGAAGCGAACCTGAGTGAAGCCAGAGGGCAGCTGTGAGCACGAGGAAGAGAAACTCCAAGAGGGAGCGAGCTAGGAGACGAAGGAACGAGCTGTACCTAGTTGAGGTACAATGGCGAGTGACGCAAACAAGGTGAGTGGATTGCATAACAAGCAGAAGAAGATGAAGAAAGCAAGGAAAGAGAAGAACAAAAGAATGAAAAAGAAGAAAGAGATGAAGCAAACCTGAGTGAAGCCAGAGGGCAGCTGTGAGCACGAGGAAGAGAAACTCCGAGAGGGAGCGAGCTAGGAGACGAAGGAACGAGCTGTACCTAGTTGAGGTACAATGGCGAGTGACGCAAACAAGGTGAGTGAAGAAAGAAGAGAAAAGGAAAGACAACAGCTGTACTAGATCTAAATACACGTGAGTGGATAAACCTAATCTAGATACATTGAGTTTGGCACGCGCTGAACTCAAACCCTAACCCTGTTCTGACCTTGCTGATGTCATTGCCACATTATAGTACACTCTTGGGTGAGGATGACACCTCGGACTCTCAGTCAGAGGAAGTCTCACTATCTACCCTCGAAGAACAAGAGTCTAATAGACTGAAAGAAAAAGTAAAGTATCTTCTTTTGAATGGCTACCATGGTCCACAAATCATCAACATCCTCAAAGAAAGACATGGAATTTCAATTTCAATTGGAACACTCAACCACCGAAGAAAGTTGTGGGGCCTCCAAAAGCATCAATTACCTCAAGGCCCTTCACCCGGTGTCCAAGCATCAATCCGATCTTCTCATTCCAAGGGGCTTAAATTAGAAGAAATGCAAGCTCGACTCCTCAAGGAAACACAAGTTGATGTCTTAATCCGAACTATTCAGAGGTACCTCAAGCAACTCAACTTGAAGCAAATTGTCAACGATATTCACTCTGGTAAAGTCACGAAAGAGAAGGTAGCGGAGTACATAATCCATGTCCGCAATGAGCTATTACATGAATCTGCAGGATACCGCTGCATGCACCGGATTTTGAAGCAGTTTTACTCAACAAACATCCCTCGGTCAGTAGCTAATCCTTTACTACATTATAATCTGCATCCATTGAGGAACCTTTTTGACATTGTTTGAACATTCCTGGCAAATCAACAGCAACATTGTCTATGATATCTTAAAAGAGATTGATCCCGATGGTTTGGCTGCAAGGCTCAGAAAGACTTGCAAGCGTAGGATTTATTGGACCCATGGACCAAACCATATCTGGGCTTGTGACGGACACGACAAATTGAAAAGATTTGGGATTTGTGTCTATGGAATAATTGATGCCTGGTCCAGAAAAACTTTGGGAATGTTTGCCCATGTCACAAACAATGACCCCAAACACATTGGTGTTTATTTCCTCCAGATGGTAAAAAGCTCTGGTGGAATTCCTCGAATGGTTACCACGGATTTTGGCTCTGAAACCATAGACATGGCTGCGTACCAGATGTTCCTCTCTCATCATTACGGGGGAATTACGGTTGAAGAAGCCCGGACCCGGATGCGCTTCACCAAATCCACCCGCAACCAGAAGATTGAGGCACTTTGGTCCCAAATGATGAAGCATCACAATCAAGCAATCATCAACGTGATCCAAACTCAAATTGATAATGGGCGATACAACCCGGATGACGAAGTTGAAAAGTAAGATAATTCCACAATGGATTCATTGATGTTTGAACTTTGAGCTAAGCCTGTTTGTCCCAGACTGCTTTTCTTATTTCTCTGGCTACCTGTTTTTCAAGAAAGTGTTGATAGGTGGGTATCACTTCAAAATAATTCTAGAAAGAGGAGGGATCATAGAATATCTCTCCCTACAGCTTGCACCCCAGAGTTTTCGTATGGCACACCAGAATCCTTTGGTACAACTGATCAACTGTTGCACATTCCTGCCAATGACATTGAGGGGTTATTACAACAAGACCACCCAGATCAAGGAAGCATGTTCACGCAAACACCTCCTTGGTTTCATGAGGTGGCCACGGGAATAATGGATGATCTTGAATTGAGATTTGATCATATTTCCACTGGATCAGTATGGATTGCTTTTGAAAACATGTTACCCTTTGTTAAAAATACCTTTCCAGATGAAGCCCAGCTTCCTAGCTATAACTGGCCCCCCTCCCCATCCCATGATTCCTCAGAAAATGATCAATCCAGTGCATCTGACGCCTATTAATCTGAAATGTATGATCACTAGAACTTGTACCCATTTGACTTGCTTTCTAAATAATATTATACAATTATCTGTTTGACATTTATTGACGTTTGATTGCCTTGATCACTCTTTGTCCCATAATAGAGTAAATAGCTATGGGACTCAGTAAAATGGCATTTCTTTCTTATTCAGCAACATTGATGGGTCTTCTGAGCAGCAATTGCCAATCAACTCATTGCTCAACTTAGGCAAGTGTCATTTGGGGTTGTGTTGTGTCTCGTAATTAAATGTTTTTTACCCAAATTGAGTGATACTGGCCTGGTTTTCAAGGGTTCATGGAGATGCGCAGCAAGGAGAGATCTCCTGTGGCCGCAGCTGGTGATATTGCCTGCGGACACGCAGCACATGTGGTTGTATTGGGTGCTCAGCAGTGGTCCATTCCGGCCTTGAGCGGATTGGCGGGGGACGTCGGGGCTGGGAGCCCCCTAGTTGTTGGACTCCTACGTCCCGACGAGGGGTTTTTTGGGAAGTCTCCCGGCGTAGGGGGTACAGGGACCCCTGTCGCCGTCTGTCTTGTGACGCAAAAGTCAGTCTGTTCTCACAGTGTAGTCCCCAGAGGGACTACACTGGTGACCTGGGAACCGCCTAGACGGTTCCCTGAGTCATCCGTGTGTGGGTCGAGGGGGTGTAGTGTAAACGCCTCTGAATCCTACCTCAGAAGGAACGTAGGTTTCTCTGAGAGGGATAGAGGGACACCCCTGAGTAGAGAACAAGACAGCTAGGAGGGGGAAAGGCGCTAGACCCAACCACTCCTAGTGTGCGTGGTCTCCCCTGCTTCTCCCCCCTCTCCCCCTCCTCCCCCCCCCCCCCCCGATGGGTGGGTGGGATGGTGCCAAAAAGGAGGGGTGGGAGAGTGAGAATGCCGTGGAGTCGGGTTGACAAGGCTGGGAAGCAGGGAGAAACGTGGGAGACGACAAGAGGCGGCGGCCCAGGACTCGAGCTCCTGCGGTATGCCGGGCACCCGGAGCGAGATGTGCCCACAACTCGGCCACCACACTCCTGGAGACCCTTTTTTGGCGTGATGCAAAAACCCCTAAGGGTGCCAGGCTCTTAGGCCTGCATGGACCTGCGTTGCCTCACCGCTGCGCGCAGCTCACCGGCAACTTTCCATTGAGAGCAACCTACATACGTCACCTCACCACTTGCACAGCGCACTCGCACCACGCAATTGCTTACCTGCAAATTTCGACATAAACCTCCCACTATTTTAAACAGCCACAATATTGGGTCTTCAAAGAAAGGTTAGAACATTTTATTTTCTAAAATGACTTATTTTCTCTGTTCTCAGTCTTACTCACTGCGCTTCTGCCTCTGATGTAGTTATCAAGGAGAGCAACACAATCCACGTACCAGGCACGCCGACATGATCCACAAAACAGGAACCCTGCTCTCAAGGACCTTGATTTGTAAGTGATCAAGCAGTTGTGATTTGTCAGAAAATTTGGGGGAGTACAATTGAAACAAGTTATTTTTTTGACTATCACTGTGATTCACTCAGTTCTGCTTCTCGGGCCGTGCATCAGACTAGGGAAGCAAACCCAGTGTAACCAAGGTACAGCTCTGTAAGCTGTCCCATTGCCCATTTTCCCTCGCCGTGAATGGTTCAGAGACACCTAGCGAGGTTGCTGGATTGCATCTGAAGCCGCATTTGTTCTTTTCCAGGGAATAAGCACTGTGGTGCAATTGCTCTACCTGAATTCTTTTGGGACTTGAACCGGATCTCCAAGGATCATTGGTTTTCCTGTAAGCGGTAAACCTGTCTCTCTTCATTTGAGCCCTTTGCTTCTGTTTGAATCAATCAGACCTCCAGTTAGGTTACTGCATGCTGTTTTACTAACCATTATCTACTCGGCAAGAACATCTAGCCAAATTGGACTCCCTGTGATCAAGGCAATCTTCCTTCTGCTGCTGCTTTTGCTGATTCTGTAGCTTTGAGGCCAGCTCTCCCGATACCCTGCTGCTTCTCTTGCCGATTCTGTTGCTTTCAGTCCCGCTCTTCCGATACACTCGGCTGTGATCTCTTCAACAGCGTCTCCCTCGGGCCAATACTTGTGGTACTAGGAGGCTACAGTTGCGCGCGGCATTGCGCTGTACGGAGGTTTTGGTGAGGTCCCAAATGTTGGCTCAAGAAAATGCAAAAAAACCCAAAAAATTTATGGCTTTTGAGGGGCTGAGACATCATTTAAATGTTCTCCAAGCCCATATGGAAGCATTTAGCATTCTATTGGAGGCTTTGGTATGTATTTAGGGCAATATATTGACCTAATTTTATGTACTCAAGCCTTGATTTAGGCTCCGGGTCCCAATAGTCAAGTGTAAAAATAAAAAAATAAAAAAATGGCTGGACCAAACAGGTCGCCCCTCATATTTTTAGAATCTACAGACTCTCAAAGCTCTAAAAATGTGGTCAGCTTGAGTGCTGGACCCCCGATGACAACGGGGTTTCCCCCCGCGTACCCAGAACAAGTTTTGCAGGCGGCTCCGTACAGCGGAATGCCGCGCGCAACTGTACACAGGCTTGAAAATCTCAAATCTGCGCACGCTTGCCTTCGCACCCTTGACTCAGGAGCGGGTTCCAAAACTCTCCTTCTCTTATTGCCCCGGACCGACCTCTTTGCCCTCATCTTTCCTGCCCGCAAGCATCATCCATTGACTCTATAAACACTTGAACAACTGATCAATCAAAAAACCTAGCTGGGGCTTCCAACAATTGTGGAGCCAAGATTGTAAGCCTTTTGCCTGCCTATTTGCCTGATGAGTTAACTGGACACTATCTGACTAACATATATCGGACCGGCAAGACAGATTAGCGTAAGATTGATCAAACTGACAATCAATCAATCTATACTCAATTGGGCCACCCTTTCCCTTTCTACATCTGAAAAAAAAGTCAGTACATTGTTCTTATTCTTTTTTTAGCAAGCGGCTTGGACTGATTTCTCATAATGAATAGAACGGAAAGAACCAACGATCTATAACTCAGCCCCCTCCGCATCTTTTCTACAACATCTAGTCAAAGTGTCAGTTTCTTGCAACTTGATCTTGTTGCTTCCAACTGATACTAACATAAAATTCTATTTGATTCAAAAATGAATCACAGGCCAAGTTAGGCTTTTTGATACTTCCGCTCAAAATGGGTAAAAAAATGAAAAAAACGGTATGTGTTCGGTCTTCTATCTTTACTACTCCCTGTTATTGAATCAGGATTCTTTTTTTATTCCTTTTCCTTCTATGCTTGCTGGATGATTTGCATTTTGTCTATCGTATTGAATGGATGGATCTTGGGACAATTTTTGTCCTGGGGCCGTTTATTACAATTATTGATGATAGTAACAATAACGCAAGTCGGAAAGCAGCTAAGAAGTTGTATAAAGCTAACAAAAAGAAAAAGGATCGTCAGGAGCTTCTGGTCAAAACGGTTAACCCAACAGATAGGACACAATTTATCAATTGGCGACAAGTGACGTACGAAGAGAATAACATCTATCCAACCATTCCGATTGTGAAGAAAAAACCAACTCGCCCACCCACAAACGATGAAATTCAATCAGCATACAAAAACATTAAATCCTTCCATCTCTTCAAGACCGGCAGAAACATTGTTCCCAATCCTCTAGACAAGGAATCTGTTATTGCATACATTGAATTTACAAAGTTCGAGGATCTCTCTGAAAAAGATAAGGACGACCTGAATTTCTTATCCACCTTCCTCCACCAATCCAAGAAATTTATCAGTCCTGTTGCATGTAACACTCGTTCTTGGGGTGGTCTAATGTATGCTATAGGATGGAGGAAATTGTCAGACAAAAATCAGATTGTCGGAAAGTATATCAAAAAATTTCGACCTGAAGAAGCCATTTTTTTTCATGAACTTTTCACTCAATCTGATCGGCTAGGGGATACTATTGCTCATCACTTCAAATCCTTAGCCAATACACCTTTTCAAGAAAACCAGGATCTCATGAAAAAGCATAACATTCCCTCTTTTGCTTCCCTCAAGTTCCAACCAGACAAATCTGAAAAAGACTGCTCCCCACACTTAGTTTTCACCACCAACGGCTTTTATAATCCTCCCCATGTCAATGAAGAAGACATTTCACAATTTGCATTTGCTATGTTTCTTCCCACCTTTTCTGCTGATGGGACTCTAGCTTCTTCCTCTTCTGGTTACGACTTATCATCCGGCCCCTTTGTATTCCCAGATCATAAATTCGGTATAAATTTTGATCATCAACACGGAATTGTAAAGATGATTTGGCAGGCAAATAGATATAAGCATTGCACAATGCCTTCAACTCATAGCTCTTGTTTCACTCGCTTGGGCATGTCCTGCCAAATCAATCTCCGACTAGCTAATGCCTGTGACAGGGATCAAAAAGGTTATTATGATAAACCTGAACATTATTATGGTGATCACTTTCACTATTTATTTTGCACTGTGGAATTTATCAGTCTGTTGGTTATGACCTTATTGATTTCATTTTTAAATTTTTTTGGGTTTTTGTTTTTTTCAATTTTTTTTGGGTTTTCATTTTTATAATTTTTTTGGGGTTTTAGTTGTAACACAATTCAAGTAAAGGTATAAATTGAGAAATGAAAAGACAATTGTCAAAAAGCTCCTGGAAAACTCAATTCATGATTAACAAGTGATTTAGAAGACTGGGCGCAAAGGAGAGTAATTATTGAAGAGCAGTGAAGACAAATGTGCACAAAGGCAATTCATGATTAAAGAACAGTAAAAAAGGTTGGTGGGAAAAGAAAAATTGATGAGTAGAGAGTGATTTTAGATGAAATACTAATTAGTAGTGTTTAGGAGGCTTGTGGAAGAAGCTTGAGTCCGAAAGAAATCTTCTGGGTTAGGAAGTGTCCCGTCATCATCAGACACGTGGAGCATGTTTGATAATGAGCCACGATGAACATTCACAGATTGATTTTGGCGGCCACACCTGAGGGATGATGAGGAGCCATGATTCATTGGTTGCGGAGTTGCTTCATTCTCCCACTCGGAACTGCCAACCTCAGGAAGCGGAATTGCTTTGCAAATGTGGTTGCATATGTGATCCCGGACAAATGATTGTATTCCAATATGTGAGTTGTTACCATTTGTCCAGAGGCTGGAAGGAAATTATCAGTTGAAGGTTATTTGTGGAAGGCAGAATTTTTGGAGCTTACTCAGGATCCATGTCAATCATCTGAGGGTCTGTAATGAGAGGACCCACTCCCTGTAAGTTTCCAACTATTCGTTGTCCTTCTGAGGTATCATAGGTCCAATGCGTAAATGTGTTCATGAGTTGCAAAATGGTTGGCTCAATTCCTCGTTGGTTGTTTGGTACATTAAAATTGGTGTTGCTTGAATATTTTACATAGGTCCCAGTTAAACGTTTCTCAAAAAAGTAAATCTGGCTGGGAAAACTAACGTCTCCAAGGAGAACAACAGAATGCCGAATGATCTTGAGAGGGGTTGTAATTTCATCAGTACCTGATACAATTACAAAAGATTAAAAACACACACCTCAAGGTCTCTTGCTTTGGATTTGATAGCACTTGGGACTCTTCGGCAGGCATTGATTACTGACTTAAACTCATGAAGTTGGACCGAGCATGCTTCATACATTCTTGCATTGGTGGCATGAAGCTTCAAATCTTGAAATTGCAGATTTTTTATTACCTTTGCAACATAATCAGTAATAATATCCACTCTGTCTTGAGTTGATTTTACTTGAGCTGAATATGTGGTTCGCATTCCCCCCTCACCTACAATGTCGTCTTTATTGACTTTGATGATGATGGGCTTGATCAAAGCTTCATGGGAGTTGGTGTCGGAGAGAACAAGGCGCTGTGCATGTATCCAACCATCTGGGTTGATATCCAATATAAACGGGATTGGCTTGCTTAACACTTCCATCCTTTTAGCAAGACTCTCATGCCCCCGACCAATCATAGTTCCTAACAAGTTGTTTAATTAGTTTTAGTGATTGGAGTACTTGTAGAAAAAGAGCTTGCATACCGGCCAATGGTCCAAGAGCCCATGTGGTTGCCGTGCTAGACTTTTTACTTGTTCCTGCTGCTCTGCGGGATGAATTGGATGTGGTGATGGATGCACGAGTAGCGTATCTTTTGGGGGAAGGTGAGTTGGGATCGGAAATGGAATCTTCTTCATCAAAAGGGTGGTCATACGTCAAGTTGATGTGTGCAACCTTTTTCCCCTTTGCTTCCTTCAGGACGCCTAGAAGGGTTTCTTGATCTGGAAGACGTGATTCACTGTTGAGTTTTTTCCAAATCTGTGAAACTCGCCTCTGCAGCAACTCGCGGGCGATGATACTCGCACTTCTCTCGCCCGATCAACCGGTTAGGGCTGCGCCCTGCAAAGAAGAACCGGTCTCTCTCTCCTTCGCTCAAACCTCAGCCAACCTTAGACCAACCGGCTCACTTGTCAAAGCTCTCCGCCATCTTCCGCACTCACCGCGTGACTCAAGGCTCTCGACCTCTAGACGACTATACCCGATCATAAAAGTAAAGTCCCCAAAGCCTCAAAGCCCCCAAGAACCAGTCAACCAAACTCATTTTTCCTTTATCTTTCTTATTATTAGATTGTTTACTGTTTCGCACTATCATCCTGTTCTAGGCTCATTATACCCGCTGTTGCTCTCTTTACTGTTTGTCTTGTTTCCTTCTTCTTCTTCTTCTCCTCTTTCTTTGTTCTCCTTCTCTTTGTTTGATGAATGTTCGCTGAATCTTTTCTTTTC
Source organism: Puccinia coronata f. sp. avenae (assembly GCA_002873125.1). Lineage (NCBI taxonomy): Eukaryota > Fungi > Basidiomycota > Pucciniomycetes > Pucciniales > Pucciniaceae > Puccinia > Puccinia coronata. The sequence goes on from PGCI01000006.1 coordinate 675,287, forward strand.
TTCCTTTCTGTCTTTTCTCCGTTCCATTCAGTTCGCTATCTATAGCTGCTTGTCCCCGCTTACTACTCAAAGTCCTCATTCTCCTCACTCACTCTCAGTCTTAGTGGTATGCATTCGCCTCCTCATCCTCCTCGTGCTCACTTCATTCGATCCGGTCGTCTCTATTTTGTTGTCTCCGCTGTTCATCTCATTGTCTTTCTTTTCACTGATCCCTTTTGTTATTCAGTCTGGCTTTGGTTGTTTAGAAATCAATCTTAAAATTCATTATTCACCATCACTGAGGCTAAGATATTCTTCTGGGTTGGGAGGAAGTGATTTGATGTGAGTTTTCTTAGTAATTTGGGGGGAAAACATTGTCCATAGGCTGGTACAAAGTTCATTGTAGAGGTTAGCATTGTTAATGTCATAAGCTAGTTTGATACGATGAATGCCAGTATTCTTCAACAGTATATCTGATTCATAAAGCAAGAAACCAAAGTCTTGGTGTTTGATTGAACTCGTGTCTTGAGGCTTGGAAGTTGTGCTGCTTGATCCAGTTTTTGCCCTCTTGGAACTGGGGCCGTAGTTGGAAGGCTTCACACGCTTTTCCTTTGTGATCCAGCGGAAGTGTGCTAAGGTTCCAGAATCATTATTGGGGGCTATTTCTTGCGTTTTCAAGTTTGTTGGGCGTGGTTGACTGTGCAATGCAGGTTTGAGGACATTCAAGCTGGTTGTTCCAGATTGGGAAGTGAGCAAGGACTGACGTTGGGAAGGAACAGTCACAAATGAATTGCAGTTGTTTTGGTTTGGCGGTGGAATATCCTTTAAAGATGTTGAGGGGGTTAATGAGGGTGCAGAAAATAGATGGTTCATTTTTTCAACATTGACACCTAGGAATCGAAGGCAGTCAAAACAAACATCACCAACAAGAGGGCGGTTAGACCAGCTCTTGCACTTGAGACAAACTGGCATACTTGGAGTTCACAGGAATGATATGTCAAGTTCTGTTATGAGGAGGAAGTAATGATGTGTGAGGGACGGTGGAATCTAGGTGGCGCTTGACAGAAGCAGGGTCATTTTATGACAAAGCAAACCACCTCGGCAAAGGTCATTCTTTGTCATTGCTATGCAGGGAGGTGGACCCTTCATGATGAATTGTTTGTGAACCCTTTTGGTATCTAGTACGGCTCTCCCAATATGTATTCAGAAACACGTTTTACCTGATGGTTATTGGTCCAGAAGGGCCAAGAAAGCCACCAACGTCAGTGTTGGGGGTTTAATGTTATGTCCAGGGAATTCTGGCTACATATTTTGACTTATGGGGCCAGGTCCTGTTTGACCCTGGGGGTTTCATACAGGACCAAGTGAAATTCGTCTTTCGGAATTGGGAGATAGGTTTTCCGGAATTGGGAAATGGGCATGGTACAATGGTGTCGTACCTGGGCTTCCGTAGAAAAACTAGACTCAAGCTCGGAGGCTTGAAACTCCAGAGGGGATGATGTGATACCCAGGGTTTCCGGTTAAGGAAATCGCCCGATCACTGTCCCGATCAACCGTTCAAGGCTACAGCCAAAACGGCACCTTGTACTCTTCTGGCCACTCCCGGTCTCTCGTAGTTATTCACCGATGACCGCTCTCGGCATCAACCTTTTATCTGATACGTCTGCTCTTGGCACTCTCAGCATGTTATCCTCTTCTTCCTCTTTTCCTGTTACCATCTTGTATACTAGAGACCTACGCGTCATCTTTCATCTCTTTCCGTTGTGAACCAAGAGTTCCATCAGGTGGAACTCAACCGGAACCAGCCACTAGCCGTGGCTGATCCCACCTCCTCGTGTTGCGAACCGCGAGTCCCACCAGATGGGACTCGGCCGGATCCAGCCACAATTGTAGATCGCTCTCTCTATTCTTATTGTTCTCTTTGGTCTCCTTCTTGTATTCGCCTGAGCTACTTGTATCTTCCTTAGACAAGGCTCGCCTATAAATAGATGAGCTCTCCACTTCAATCAAACCCCAGCTTAGCTTCTCGCACCTTTCCCGCACCCAGAAACCGGCGAGTATTCACAAGCTTCCGGAAGACGCAAGGAGCTCTGGAAAGTGCGCTTTCCGGGTGCCACAAGGAGCCCTACCAAAGGAGTCAGGCGGACTTTGTGTCCTCTTTGTTTGGTGGAATGTCAAGTGCATTGTAGTCGGAAACAAAAAACGTGCACTGGCGTAGTATATTCAAGAGCTCAAGATTGGTACCAGCAACAGGTATATAAAGGGAGTCAATATGAATGGTTCACGATGTCTTGTCAACACCGCCGCCCATGTTATTGTAGACCCCCGGGTCAGAGTTTTTCATGCATGGGTGCGTGAGCCATCTTTAAAACAGTTATATACTTGTGTCAGTCCCTCGACCCTTGTGAAACATACTTGTGTCAGTCCCTCGACCATTGTGAAATCAGCCAACAGCGGTCCAGGGGAACTGCTGTTGGCTGATTTCACACGGTCACGGGAGTAACGCAATTATACTGTTTGAATTTAATGAATTTATGTAAAATCTGGTTTAAAAATCAACTTTGAACCCCGTAAATGTCTCGAATTGAAATTCCACTTCGGTTTCTTTAAATCTCAAAAGATGGGTTTTTTTGGGGAACAGAGGGGATGGATGTCTTACTTTTGGGAAGTTTGGAGTACACATCTAAATTTGGGAGTTTGTATCTATTACAAATAGTGTCAATTGGGATGTTCTCAAGAGAGGAAAGGAATCAAAATGCGATGGATGAATGGGGGAGGAAGTGGGAACATAGATGGTATGGGATTATGAAGCTGCAGTTCTGAAATTGTGTGCCTACAATGTTTTTTTGTACAAAATTGTGTAACAAATGCGGAAAGATTATGCAAGATCATACAAGGGATGGAAATTTAGGGGGTTTGCTGTTCTAGAGATGTCTGCTTTGCACCGCACAAGCTGTTCCATTCTCCAGCTTGAAGTTGAAGCAAAGGGGAGAGGGAGAAAAAGCCAAAGAATGAATAAAAATAGAAAAACCCGGTAGAAACCATTTCAAATCTGACTCACGGAAGACTATATCTCGAAAGAAGATTGAGAAAGAAGCAGGAACTCTTCATAGATTTCTTGGAGCGTATTGAGTCTAGCTTCACGTTCCTCTTCAGAGGCTGGACCGAAAGCACCGAACATCACTTCAACTTCCTCCCGAACAGATTCATAAGTCTCCCGCACCCTTCTCTCCAACACAACGCGAGGATTCCTGGTGCTACCCGCTGCACGGTTGGAAGGGCCTCTTATGCTCGAGTGAGTGCCAGTTTCCGGCCTTCGCTGTTGTCCCGCCTGGGCCATGGAGTGTGTACCGACTGGGGGTTGCCCGGTTTGATCAGCCGGAATGGGGCGGTTTGTGTCAGCGGGGACCGCTGCAGGGCCCGGGAGCGCAGCGAGCGCCCGGGCTCGTGCGCGATTTAATATTCGTTGGCGGGAGTTGGGAGGTCCCGGGGGTGCGGAGGTTGGAGAGGTGTAAGGACCAGGCTCGGTGGAGGTGTTTGCTCGAGTCCGACGAATGCCGGATCCGACCTGGGCTCGGGAGCTCTGCTGGCTTCCGGCGCCGGTGGCAGCACCAGGGCGAGAGCTGGTGGAGCCGGTTTTCTTCGCTTGACCCGGGTTGTTCGGTCGGCTGGGGCCTGCGCTGTTCTTCTGGTTTGTAGGTGGAAGGTTGGCAGGAGGATTATTGCGGGTGGCGGAAGTCCCCGAAGGGACTTGGGATTGTGATGCGGACCCTTTTGGAGCGGTAGCACATGTCCGACTTCCAACCTTCTGGTATAACCATTCCATACGACCGGGAGAAGCCAATTGGGCCCCGGCTGGGCGCCATTCCCAACGAGTTCCAGTTGGTGGCTGTCCTCCCGCCTGGTTCGTGGAGTCTGTACCGACTGGGGGGCGTTGGGTGGCGGAAGTCCCTTGAGGAACTTGGGAATGAGATGCCGACTCGTTAGCAGTGGCAGCTGTTGCAGCAGACCCGCGCGCGGATGAGCGGCCCGGTTGAGCAGCCAGAGCTTGAACAGCCTGGCTTAACCGGGATAGATGACCGGGAGAGGCCAAAGGCTCGAGGGCACTGCCAGCGAAGGGCTCGTCCCTGTTGGGAACCACGGGACGTGGTCCAGCATTTATAATCAAGTTGCGGGCGGCCGGCACAGCAGGTTGTGGGATTGGCTGGCGAGACCGGGACCGGGAGGACGCATTCTTGGATTGATTCTTGTCGGAACCAGCCTGGGCAGGCGCAGGAGCTAACTTTGGGGATTTAGGTGATTGTTTAATCTGAATGGCAGGCTGCGATGGCCCAGCGACTGGCTGGCGAGCCCCTTGAGGTGATTTCCCAGCCGGAGACTTTTTCTTCTTGCCAGCCGGCTGAGACGGCCCAGGCGCAGGAACTGATTGGGGGGATTTGGAAGACTTTTTACTATGCATAGTAGGCTGGGATGGCCCAGCGACTGGTTGACGAGCCCGTTGAGTTGAACCCCCCGTCTTGGTTTTTTTCTTCTTAGCCGCAGGCTGAGACGGCTTAGCGACTGGCGGGCGAGGCTGGGCCTGTGCGGGCTCATTCTGGGCAGGCTGGGATTGCCCAGCGGATGGGGCACGTGAGTTCGCCAGCGCTACTTGGCGTCGGGTCCGGTAGCGCGGTTCAAATGGCTGTGAGGGAGGAGCTTCGGCGTTTCGGCGCTGCTTTTGAGGAGGGCGATCCTCTTCAAGTTGTTCGCCTGGCCGTTTGTTGCCTTTCTGGGAGGGGTTTTCTCCAGACATCTCTACTTGATGTTGTTGTCGTTGGGATAGGACACAGGAGTAAAGGAGCGGGGGGAGGATGTATGTAAAATTAAAAACAGACTAGATGAGAGATGGGCGGAAAGAATGGGTAGGGGGGTTGGACAAACAACTGAGCGGACCCTCATTTATTTCTGAGCGGATTAGACCGAGGGCGAGGGCAGCAAGGCTTTTCCCGACTGAGCTATTGTTCATGATACAATCACATATTGATTTTCACGACTCAGCTTGTTGTGCTAGTCTTCCATTCCCGGCAGCTTCACTAGCGCCAACTAACTTTTCCGTGGTGGATCGTCGGGACTCAGGCTCACTCAGGAGTCAGGAGGTGGTGGTGCCGCGGAGCAACTTCAAGGCAGACTCCGGCGCCCGGGATCTAGGCGCATCCCTCCCCGGATCCGGCCATCAACCCGATGTATTAGCTGAACCAGGTCCACGGCGGTACCACTTGCCTTACCCGAGTGGAGTCCAACTGACATGCCAGCTGCCATAAGCATATGTATGTATGGCGCATGAGTGAGACGAACAAACTGGAACAGGAGATCACCGCATCAAGACATTTGGACGTGCATCTCATAACCTCTTCGACCAGCCCGTTTGTCCGACTTGAGTAAACTGTGTCTTATGGATTCGAACTCAAGTCCAATGGAAGACACGTCTTTTCGGGAAAGGAAGATGTAAATTGATTTGATTGGAATTTGACGATACATACCAACAAATTCTTATACATACCTGCTCGAGAGTAAGCACAGCGCAGGTTGGGCTACTACGCGTAGCAACATTAATGCCACTGTGAACGCAGGGGGCATCGGAACGCCGGGGACAAAGGGCTGCTTCGCCGCCGCGCATGCTGCAACAGTACCGAAGCTCCTACTAGGAGAAGACTCGTGTTAAGTGAGGTGCGAAGCCGCACTCTATAGAACTTAGACCAAGCGAAGTAGATGCATTGCACTGTGAATACGGAATACATGAACTTGCCACCACGAGACAATGAACAACAATAGCAGCGAACAAGAAAACAAAAAGGATAGCCCATAAAGGTCCGCTGAAAAAAAAAATCCGAGGGTAAAAAAAAAATTCCTCATCCGGGTTTTTCTCAGAAAGGCGTATTGTTGAGAAACAACAAAAAAGTAGGGGTGCAAAGTTTTTTTTCTCAAGAGGACGCTGGACAAGCGGGTTTAGTAGCACTAGGCCCGGGCTCGGGCGGTCGAGTGGGTGTTTTTCGCGGCGCAGCCCGAACAACCAACGGGATCATTCCGCCCGTCTATAACACGAGATCAACAATTGCGGCCCGATAAGGGGGGTGAGATTTACGCAGGATGTTAGGACCCTCTCCATTTCGTCTTCCGCACATGCCACGGCTGAGCGATGCTCAGTTGGCCCGTAACTTTCATCTCCGTAAAAGAAGGGACTGACCTCAATGGGCCAAGGCCGGTGGCCAAGCACCCTCAACAGAGAAGAAATCACCCCGGAGTGAGCTGTGATGGAAAGATCTGGAATGTTCAAACAATAACAAGAAAAACACCGGTCCTCAGTGTTTCTGTTTCAAGTCCCAAGCCGCTCAACTCGCTTCAGAAAGCCCAGCACCACGAAAAAACAACTTTCACTTGTATACAAGCGACGTCGCAGAGTACAAAGGCACCATCATACTTTGTGATGTCACTCGTATACAAGCAAAAATTGATTTGTCGCGGTGCTGTTTGGTATGATACTAGTTTGTGTCTTACAAGTCAGGTCCGCGCTCTCCGGGTCCAGAAAGAGTCTTGTCAAGGCTTCTCTGATCCGGATGTCCAGCTGCTGATCAGTTTCCTGTATCCGTTACGTCCACGCACACACATGTAAGCCCGAGTTCACAATGGGAGAACGTGTAATTTCTTGATCAATATAACTCTCAAGGAAAAAATGGCGTTTCCCGGTTGGTGAGAATATTGCATATACCTGTTCATCTTTCGTCCACAGCAAGTCCTGTTCACTGAACCCATCTTCGAACTCGACCATCGGGAAATCAGTGGATATATCGTGCTTGGATCGGCGCTGATCGCACGTATGTAAGCCTGTAAACAGCCGGCGAGAAATGAACACGACAAGCAAGAGAAGAAGAAGACAAAAATCAAAATATGTGAAGAAATTAGGTGCCGCACCAATGTTTTCTCTCCAGTGTTCCTTGACGATTATTTTGGGCCGCAGTCCATCGTGATTATTCTCCGGATGGCCGGCGGAGTGTTTCCATGCGCTCGTGATGACCATAGTTTCAATCGCCCGACTATGTGCATACATGTATCGCGGCATCATATATATATATATTGATACCGCAAAGAGCTCTGGAGAGGAAGAGGAACGAACCTTAAAGGAGATACAATAAACAGTTCAGGAACAGGCAGTTGATCGGCTAGTTCTCGCGTCCAAGCCGTCTCCGCTTGGCGCGCTTCAGCCTTCCCGAGATCAGTTAACATTGCATCTGGGCCCTAAATGAGTCCACACATCAAACTTGGATTAATACCGTTAAGAGATAAATGATAGAGAATAATAATAAAAAGGAAGCTTGATATGTGTTCGTACCCAAATCAGCTCTCCGTCCGTGGTTTTCATAGACCTAACATGGTCATCGGAATCAATCGGTGTTTGTCAAGCTGGCAAAATGGGGAAAATCATATGTATATGTGTGTATGCCAACCAACTGACCAGTCGCAGTCCCAGAGCGGGGTGCCGTACTTGGACTCGGCCACATTATGAAATCCTTGGCCGTGTCTCGCGATAAAGATCACTGGAGCGGAGAGATACCAGAGTCAAAAAATCTCGAATAATGAATCTGACGGGATCCGAGTGTATACATGCATACCTTTGAATTTGACATCACCTGAGCTGTATTATATTTTTTGAGTTTCACGAGATATAGGTCCAAGTTTCTGCATACAAGATCATAAGGCGTACCTCTGGTTCTGAAGCTGGCTGATTTGCTCTTGGAACTGGATCCATCGATCTGGGGAGTGTGGGTGGATGAGGCCGAAGGATGAGTCAGGATCATAGATATGAAATCCCTGAGGGTCCCGATCGTGCTGGTCCTGGATGAAGAAGCCAGGGACTGCGCTGAGGTCCAGGTTGATGTGGTTTGGTGATGGAGCGTCGGAATGGTTGATAATAGTCATCTTGAGCAGGTGGAACAGTATGCCGATGAGGATGATCCCCGCCGTCTTCCAGGCAGTCCAGCGTGAGCGAGGTGTTTGTTGCGGACCAGGTTCCTTCTCTTCCTTCTCTTCCTTCTCTTCCTTCTCTTCCTTCTCTTCCTTCTCTTCCTTCTCTGTGTACTGCATTGAGAGAACTCTGAATGTATGCGCACACGAATTTAATTTAATTTATGCATTGTTCACATGATCGAGATTTCACGCAGCAAACTGTATATACACCACCGGGCCAATTCGACGTGGGTCCGACAGTCGAGATGGACGATGGTCCAACGGTAGATTTTTGCAGGCGTACCTACGTGCGTCTACTGTTTTGAGATCACCACCAAAAGCGGGCACCGGTGGATGATGGATGGACCTACCGTCCTCCTCGAGCTTAACTAAGCCTCGCCGAGCACTTCGCAGGCGAGACCTTGTGCGAAGCGCAGGGGAGGCTTATACATTAGGAGTCGAAGTTCGCGTGAGGGTTTCTCAAATTTTAGGCTGTTTTTGCCTTATCTGTCCTTCCACGCTTCTTTTTCATTTCCACATTTTGAGGAAGGTACCCTGGACCTGCGCAAGATGCAAGCACATCTTTCTATGTATTACATTTCTCATGGATTGCTGTGGTCTATTTTACACGATTTTTTGAAGTGGAACAAGAGTTCCAAGCATTGTTTTTTATTGTGTTCTTTTTTTTGTCTCTTTCCTTTTCTTTAATTAATGAGCAATTAACTGTTGAAAAGTCATCACATAGTCCGAGAAACGCAACGGTCTGCCGATATCTCTGGGCGACCCCACACAGAGGAAAAATCCATCCATTATACTCTTGAAGATGCCTCGAAAGAAAATGAAACAAGGCAATCAAGCCACCCTTGCGCAAAGGATACTGAACCTGGACGATTATGATCTCGCCAAAACCATTGCCAATGATGCTAGAGCGTGTTATCCAATTGATCAACTGTTGAAGTCACTACAGATTGAAGCGGTGATGCATCTTGTCAGACTCAAAAACACGTTTGTCATGGCTGGGACGGGGTTTGGTAAATCTCGTGTCCCGGAGCTGTATGTTCATCTCTTTGTGAAATCAAGTAAACCGGTGGTCCTCGTTCTAAACCCGCTGGACGCACTCGGCGACAATCAAGTCCGAGAGAAGATTGCGCAGAAGTTCACTGCAATAAACTTGAAAAAACTGACATTCAATCGACGTGTTGCGGATGAAGTTCATAGAGGGACTTACAACTTTGTATACTTGAGCCCCAAAATATTCTTGAACAATGAAATGTTCACCGAACTCTATTTCAATACGAAGTTTCAGGGCCGCTTAGTGCTGAATGTGGTCGACGAAGCACATATGATCTACAGCTGGGGTTTGGTGGCAAGTGGGAAAGCGAAGAAGTCTTCAGCTCACAAGCAACATCAAGACAAAGCCCTCTTTCGGCACTCCTATGGGGATATGGGTAGCAGGTTGATGGCAACAGAAAGCTCACCGCTTCTAATGCTATCAGCCACCTGTCGACCTCTAGTGGTGAAAGCCATCTTGCAGTGTCTCCAGATACCCAAAGAGAACATGAGGTTCGTCCACGCCGAACTCACTCAACCAGAGATCCGTATTCTTCGATTTGCAATGGGACATTCTTTGAAGTCAACTCATGATCTCTTAGAGATGTTCGGACCTCAAGATGACACCCCCAATGAGTGCTTACCCCCAACTCTCGTATATTGTGGTACACAAAACGCAACATTGCAAGTTATGAAAGTGATCAACCACGCCCGCCGGACCACAACAGGCAAATTTAATCCCAATAGCACCTTGATTCGTTGTTATCATTCCTGTACCGGAGACTTGGACAAGGAGGACACGGTCAACGGATTTGAAAAGAAGGAGTTTCCAATGATCTCCTGTACAATGGCCCTTGGACTTGGGCAGAATTGGAAGAGGGTTTGCCGAGTCTTCCACATGGGTCGAGGGGACCCTTCGTCCATTTGCCAAATGATGGGACGTTGTGGCCGTGATGGCAAGCCTGGATTAGCGGCATTCTTTATGGAACCAAAAAGGTGGTTCGGAATAAACAATATCAATGCCGTCACCAAAGCTAACAAGGAGTTAGACGATACAAGGATGGATTGTTTGGCTATAACCCCAATGTGCCTGAGAATAGCCTTCTCCATGGACAACTTGTATGTAGAATTTTGTCTTGCTTTGTTGGTAAATTGATTTTTGATGCATTATATTCAATTAGATATGGCTACATACCAATCAATAGTGAAGATCCTAATTATATGAAGGAAGAGCAATGAGAGATCAATGAAGGCTTCCCAGTGTGCAACTGCTCCAATTGTGCACCCAAGGAAGCGGAGATGCTGCAAAAGAAGATGTCGTTAATGAATATCAACAACTTTGAAGCGTTGCTGGACCAACCAGATACTTTTCCGGACCCGGAAACGGCTCCAAAAAAGAAGAAAAGATCGGGCGGTCATAAAGACCATGACGAGACCCCTGAGGAGCTTGTTGAGCAAGTTGCGGCTGTACTCGTCCAGGAATTCACGAATTTCTTTTTTGATAAATATGGGGAAGCTGTTTCGTTCTTACCCAAGGAGCACTTTACTGAGTTCAATGCAAGAGCAATTGGATCAAGGCTACATGGAATACAAGACTCAAATGAAATCCAGGATCTCATTGGCGGCGAAACAATCAAAGGAGAACCTGAGATGCTGCACAGCTGTGTGGTGAACTTCCAAAAAGGCAAGCAGTTTACCCATTACATAGAAGAGCGGGATAAATACAATTGGGATATTCAGGACAAGCTTCAGGAGAATCTCAACAAAAAACAAACGGCCGCCAAACAAAAAAAAAGGCTAGCAGATGATGTGGAAGCCCGGAAAAGGAAGAGGGCCGAGGATAAGGTTGCTAAAAATGAGAGGGAAGCAAGAGAAAAGGAAGCGAAGAGGCAGAAATGGATTATTGATTCCGCCTATTTGGAGGAACAGAAGGCGTTCCACAGGGCGCAGGCAGCTCAGTCTACTGTGCCAGGGCCTAGCAAGTGAGTCAAAGTTCCTCTCCCGACGTAGAAGATGAACCGCTTTGTTCATTCACATCTGCACCGAGTTCGTTTTCATCGGACTCAGGTTCTTAATTATTGCCAGAAGAACTGACATTGGAACCTTCTTCTGCTTGACCCAGGTGACTGTGATCGCTGTTTGGGTCCCATACTCCCATACTCAATGGACGGAGTTTGTTGATTGGTCGACCTTTCTTTTTAAACTTTTCTTTGAGGTTTTTGAGTCCAATCGAGTAGAAGTTTTTGATAGGCGCGGGTACAAACTCGCCAATCTTATTAGAAGTTGCGCATACATCATTTTGGCGACACATACAAAGGCAATTGTTCATAGAAACCAGATTGATTTTATTGTGGTGCAATTGATAGATGTTGTCTTTTCCACTGTTGCTTGACAAGTTACGTATCAGGCTTTGAAGCTAGAAATAGATAAATAAAAATTAAATTTATAAATCATCTTCAAACAATTCTCACATGTATATTCTGCTTACCAATGTAATATTGACAGAGTACGAATTCATGAGGCGATCAATGTTAGTCCCACGCCCTGAATGTTTGAAAAAGAATTTCAACCAGAATTTTTGCATCTTGAGATATTGATCTTTGGCAAGGAAGTGATTCTGTCTTCCGCTTGGAGCAATGAGCAAAGAATGTTTGATGACATGAGCAAGACCGCAGGGAAAGACTTCATTTAATAGGATTATCATTTGACGGAGTTGAATCAAATATTGAGTCAACTTCTTGATGCCTTGGGAGATGACAGACCATCTTTTCCACACGTTCATCAGCCTCCCAATGTCATCGCACTTCATTGCCGCGTTACCTTCAACCACTGTGGCAAAATCTGATAGACGTAGTAGTAAATTCGACAGCTTGGGGGATTTTTCTGCGGCTTTTTTTTTGGCTTCGGGAGTGAAGAATCGATTGAAGGTTTCTTCAATGTACTTGTTCAATTTCTCACTTGGGTACTTTGGAAGCTCATTGCTAGCGCTTTCCTTATCGATACCCATCACAACTCTGTTGTTATATTGTCAGCGGCAAGTAGTTTCTAGGGGGATTCAAACATTTCAAATTTGCATGAAAGGACGTACCTGATGCAATAAACCAAAGTTGCTGTGTGTATTTTCTCCATATTTTTAATCATCAGGGTGTAATCCTTCTTGTCGACAGCAGTTGGACAAGGAATTCCAAGTCCCGACAAGAAGCGCCACGCCCCTGAATCACGCAAATCCGAGCTCTTGCCATAGTGCTTTGAGTAGATAGCATGGCCAATTTTCCACAGGGTGTGTGCTCCGCCTAATACTGTAAGATAGTTCTTGAGGCTTTCTTCAATATGGTTGCTGGGAATTCATTGGTTTCTTAAGCTTGCTACGTGGGTACAAGATGCCAGGTCTGCATTGATAATCTGGAGATGATTGGCGAATTTGGTCATGGACATGCGTGACTGATTAACAATAGCTTCAAAGACTTCCCCGACTCCTTGTGACAAGTTTTCGGAAGCAATCATGAGCTTGAGCATTGTGATGTCTGGTTCTTCATACGATATCTGCTCGATGACTGGCGGCTTGGTTGCAATGGCAACTTTTGTATCGGAACGTTTGGCAACATGTTCAAGCATTGCTTGCGCAATTTGACTCTTCAACACAAGAGCCCAGTGCGAATCTTCCTTGGGCTGAGGCAAAAACATTTGGGGCTGGACTTGAAGCTTGGAAACCTTTGACATAGCTTGTTTGTAACTTTCCAAAGTAAGATCTTTGCTTGGGACTGATGCAAGCAGCTCTGGTTTTGGGTGATGTACATATCCCCAAGTTCCATGGAACATGTGGTTCAATTGGCTGAGGGAATTTGCATGCACCTTCTGTTTGAAATCAAGATTGTCAAAGCACAAGAACGGGGCCAGAGAAGGCATATCTTGAGAGCTCATCATCTTGAAACCAATGCGTTGTTTGGATTGGCGACTCAAGCGGTTCAAGGAGTTGTGGGCGGTTTGTCGCAAGGAGGAAAGACCAATATACTGTAGGTAAATGTTGACCCAGTCAGTAACGCCACATGCAAGAAAGCTGATTGAGTTTGCAAGCTGTTTTCCATTGTTGCGGCGATTGCAAACATACGCTGTGGTGTGCTATTTAGGTTTCAAGTATCAAATATGTCACAAGGATCAATTATCCCATCAGGGATGTCACAAACCTGACATGTCACTACATATTTCCACTCTCACTGGTACTTAAACCATAGTCACTCACTCAAACCTCCGGGCTAGTCCCACTTAATCCATAGTTATATATACATAGTCTTTATACATAGTGTTATAAGTACATAGCACAGGGACACATAGTCATATTTTAGTCCATAGTTTTTAGTCCATAGTCTTACATAATCAACTCTGACCAATCATCACGTACGGTTCAGCCATCAAGTTCTGACCAATCAACACGTAGGATTCAGAAATAGAAGTCTGGCCAATCAGGACGCACAGTTCAGCCAGAAGTCTCAGGAAGAATTAGCTCACCAAGTTCTGACCAATCAGAGCTCACGGTTCAGACAGGAAAACTCAAGCAGAATTCGGTCATCAAGTTCTGACCAATAAGGACGCATGGCTCAGGTCTGACCAATCATCACGTAGGATTCAGACATCAGGTTCTGACCAATCAGAAGATGTGAGCCTGGGTCTCTTGAGTGACTACAGGACACAAGATTGGGGAACAACAAAGTTTATTTCAGAAGAAATAAGAGGATAAGGAAGAGGAGGAAGAATAGAAAGAAAACTAATTATGTATCTTTTAAGATAATTATATGGACTCAACCTTTAGTAGGGAGTAGAGTAGAGCCGGGCAGTGCCACGACCTCTTCAACCTGAGAAGCAGGAGAAGGTACAGTCTAAGACTGCCTTATTTTTTAGGCTTAAGGCCAAGGTTACTTATAAGGAAACCTGAGTGGATGAGTAGCTCCACTGGACTAGGATAATAATGAGAATGATTCTTTATGATGGGATGATAGGTTGTGCCTCTAGATGGAGAAGAAAGAAAGAGAAAGAGTGGTGAAAGATAAGATCAAAGCACCAATGGAACTTTGAAGAAGGAGAGATAAGGAAGACTGCTTACTTGTCAGACAGGTGACACCAAATGACCACGACACGACGACGAGGGGAAATGATGGGACCTGGAGTTCTGATGAGTGAGGAGTGTTGTCCAATGGGTCTGTTTCTTCTAAGTTCTGGTTGGTGAGTGATGATGAAAATTTTCATCTGCCCAACTTTGAAAGTGATGAACCATGTTTATCAAAGTGAATATGCAATATGAGGTTGAACTTAGAAAAAGATTAGATGTTATGTGAACTTCCTGGTTAATTACTTCACTCTTATATTATTTCACACTTATACACAACAAAGTGTGGATATTATAGTATGGAAATACTCGTATTGAAGAGAGGAATAAGAAGAGAACATTGTTGAAGCCTTTTGGGCAACATTGTTGTCTCTAAGGCTGACAGAAGACATGGCTCAGATGCTCACCAGCAAAAATGCCTCAAAGGATTTTCACACCAGTAAAAATACCTCATTATTCAATATAAAAGGAGGGCTTCTTCACCCTCATCAGAATCATCCAGCCACGGATACCCACCTCATCAGGGGATCACCTACACACACCCAACCAGCAAGCACTCACATTCACAACCACTCAAACACATCCATCACACAACATAAGAAGGCCAGAAAGGTAAAACACTTACATCTTTCTCAAGATAAGTAAGTGTGATCTAAATCGGGGAAGCCTGAGAAACTTTCATACCTTAAGGGTATTATATCTTAAAGGCTAAGAGAGTGGGGCATAAAATATCCTGAATAGTCCACTTTTCATTATTTTCATTGATAGTCATTCACAGAAAACATAAAAGGACATAAAACATTTCACTTACTCTTTTCACAAGACCTTATCATCATCACCTCTTTCACAAAACTACAAAAGACAAAAAGATTTCATCAGCTCTTATCATTCAACTCATAGTCTATTCTTGATCACTTCCACTCTATCCCATTCTTACTTATCTTATCTCATCCACTACATCATATCAAAGATCCACGCACACTAAAGGTGATATTGCTGAAGAAGAAAGTTGATCTAAGCCTGATACGAGACTACTACATATCAGTTTTCCTCTATCATTAGTTAGCCACATCAAATAAATAATTTTGTTGTGTTAGCTCTTACGTAGTATATTAGAGGGGCAGGTCTTTCAAACCACCCGTAACAGTCATAATAGTTCATATATAGTTGAAATATTATCTCAGTTATTTCCCCCTCACAGGACTGCCAACCCATCCCAAAAGGAGTTCTCACATCTGGTGTCCCAACAGTGGCCGACTAAATTCAGAAGATCAACAAAACACTTAATCAGCAACACAAAAATCACCAGATAACATCGGCGTGGCGCATACAAATCAGGGAGAAATCAGTTCAACAATTGAGAGGACGTATTGGGCACCACCCCGGAGTTGGTACAACGGAAGTCTTACCCAGGAAGAATTAGCAGATTTAGACAAACTTGCAGAAGAGATTCAAATTCGACGCATAATAGAGATTGGGATTCAAGAAAGAGCAAGAATGGCAGACATGACGGCGAGAGGACTCGAGGATTCGGCAATCATTCAACAACAGCAAGAACGTATTACGTTTTTGGAAGAACAATTCGAGCAAAACAAGAAGGCGGAAGCGGAAAAGGAAAAGGAACGGTTAAAGAGCATGGACAAATGGCTGGCAACAAAAGTGGAAGAAATGATGGCAGAATTTATGAACTCACGAACGGAGGCAACACCGCAGGACATCCCAATTCCAGAGACACCACAGCCACAGATTAGATTCTCTGTTCCGCCAACCGGCCCAAACATAGGTCAACAGAGATTTACAACATCTACCCCGTATACGGCAGCTCATGGCAGAGACAACCCAGAAACTCCTCACCCACAGAACATGCATGGAGGCTCCTCCACTTACAATTTTGAGAGAGGAAGAACTAGACCAGGGTATACACCATGAGAGACGCCAAACAAAACTCCAGCAGCTAGTCCGGCGGAAACAAGATTTGGGAACAATAGGGATGTCAAGTTACCCAAGGAAGGGGAATTTACAGGACTCATAGATGCTAAGAAGGCCAACATTACCTTTGACGGGACCGACTCGGAAGGATTTATTAAACGACTAGAAAACATAGCATCAATTTTGAAGTGTGGTAGTATAAGCTTAGCTCGCCAGCTCCCCTATATCATAAACAACAACAAAATTGGCAGGTCAATAGAGTTAATGGAAGGACATGAGACAGGAGACTGGGAATTATTGAAGAAGTCTTTACTTAGGAAGTGGGGAAGAGCCACACCGCTTAGAAGATACCGGGAAGAGAGCATCACAGAGCTTGTTCAAAAGGCCGTGGACAAGAAAGGAATCAAAACCAACGTGGAGTATAGGAAATTTATCAGCGAATTTGAAGAAATGATGGACTATTTTATCAGAATGGAATACAACAACCTCAATCCAGAAAACGGGGACCCTCTGTGGAAAGCGCTCTCTGACGAACTCAAGAAGGAAGTAACCAAGGAGCTTGCTCACGCCAAGAAGTTAAAGAAGACCAAGGACGGTAGAAACATTATTCCCAACCTCAGTATTCTCAAAATTTATGTTGAAGAAGCGTTGGTGATTCTAGACTTTGATGGCGAGGAAGAAGAAGTAACGGCTAAGAAAACTGTGAAGATTCAAGAACCAGTCAAGTTGGACTCTCAAGAAGAAGCATTCAAGAAAGCAATGGAACAACGCAGAAGAGACACGTCACCACATTTCAGCAGACCTCCTTCCCCGCACAATTCAGACGGAAGACCCAGAACAGGGCCATACAATTTTGAATGCTATTACTGTAAGGGAAAGCACAGTGTTGCAGAATGTGAAGATTCTGCTAAAGACTACAGAGAGAGAAAGTTTTATAAGTCAGGAGGAATATATTACTATCCAAACAAGCAGCCCATAGTATTAGAAAATGACTTATCAGTAAAAGACATGGTCCACAAGTATTTTGAACAGAACCAGCCATCCACAAGAGCTCAACCTAACAAAACAAACAAGGATCCACTGTCATCAATTGCCGAAATTGAGGAATGGGGTTCCTGGATTCCACCGTCAGCAAATATAGATGAAGAAGAATTACAAAACAACATTGGGTTTGGGATTTGCAAATCTCAGAGGATACAGGAAAATAATCTGGTAGCTAGTAGTCAGCCTGTTCCCGGTCCAGCTCAGCAGCCTGTGATACCAACAAACTCAAAAGAACCAACCAGAAAAAGAAGAAATAGTCTCCCTGGGGCTTGGATAGAGAATGAAGCTCCCGAAGAAGAGGAGAGTATCACACAGACCCCAGGCAAAAATCCTGCTCCCGCAAAGAAGAAACCTGCCAACACAAAACCAGAAAGGAAAGATTACTTGGCAAGACAAATGGCTGATTCTCTGGCTAAGAAATTTTACAAGCAAACTTACACACTAACTCTGGAAGAAATATTGAAGATTGCACCTCAGTTCTTACAGACACTTCAGAAGTCTTTGCCGGACTCCGAAGAACTAGAAAAGAGCATCAATATTGGGAGAATTCAACATCAACAAGACTGCAATTTGGCCGAAGAAGAAAAAGGAAGACTCACATACGCTTGTCCAGTAGGAATGGTTGATATGACAATAAATGACCGCAAAATCAGAACTTTGGTGGATACTGGCGCCGAAATGAATATAATCCCCGAAGAACTAGCAAATCAATTAGGCTTTTTGACAACCGAAATATTCATGCGCTTAAGAGGGATTGGAGGACACTTTACCCCTATTGTTGGACTGGCTGAGAACCTCGACGTCAGCATCTTTCCGGGACATAAAAACTTGGCCAACTTTTTCATAGTCAAAGGCTCCGTCCATACGGTGTTGGGAAGACCTTTTCTAGCCAACCACAATGTTAGACTCGAGTTATCAAATGAAAAAGGAGAAGTGCTCAGCTTTCAAGACCCTTTAGGGAAAAGACTATGCATCCCAATCTGCTTACCAAATGTGCCAGGATGGCATAGAGAGCCTCCCATGTTTCGACAGAACTCCAAGTAGTAGATTGGGATATGCTAGACCAAATCAAGGATAAGAACGTGGACGTACTAGAGGCCGACTGGGAACAATTAGAGAAGGATGAGGAATATCAAAAGATCTTTAGTTCAACTCTTCACCCACCAAGATTAGACACTATCCCAGAGGAACTTACAAAAGGAAAGGACGAACAACAAGAAGATCCCTGGAACGTGAAACTGGCAGAACCAGTTGACTGGGTTGAAGAATTAGGCGGTTACAAAGTCACAGATGAAGAGCAAGAACAGATTGATCAACAGTTTGCACAATCCAAAGTTGCATGGGCAGCAGAGCCAAAGCCCTATAATTCTATAGCAGACTACTACTGGAAGGACAAGTCATTCCCGCGCTGATTCAGAAATGTCTTTGATGAATCCGAAAGGCCCAAGACTCTCAGAAGAAATCAGGGATGGTTAGCAGAATTACCCAGAGGCTTCACAGATTCGTTGGATTTCTTACAGATATTGGACTCAACCGGAGAGAAGGCTTTTGTCAGTTACGGAAATTGGAGCTCAAGATTTGGTTTTGTAAGTAGGAAAGTAAGAGAAAAATTATATTACGGAGGAGGCAAAAACTGGTACCGGATCAACATAAGCAAACCAGCAAAGAAGAGGAAGTTCGAGAGGCAGTACAAGTACCTCTTTCGGGTATCTTTCCAATAGTTCACTCAACAGGTCAAAGTTTTTTTTTTTTCAAAATTTACATTGCAACTAAATGTCTACAAAGGAAAGGTTTTTTTTCTATTTTTTTTAGGGGTTTATCAGAGTTTTATCAGTTTTTTTTTTTGGTTTTGGATAAAATAATAATAAAAAAATTCAGGAGTGTTGCACAATACTGATAATATAAAAAAAAAAAGGTAGCTCATGTAATAGTATTTTTTAGGCATAATCAGAAGTAACATTAAAAGGCGGGAACAACGGACAAGTGGCCAAATGCCAGGCATCAGCAAGCTCTAAAGCCTGCATCATCTGAGAAACAATTCTAGCATACTCAGGAGCAGGAGTATAAACATCAAGAAAATGTTTAAGAACGCGGGAGACACAGACACACGAGTAGCAATATTGAAGAAGAGGATCCTCACTAGTCAGATTACCGGTGGAAGAAAGATAATGATGAAAGGTTTCCGCAAAGTTAGGCAAAGGCTCAGATGTAAGAGCAGGATCAATAAGGAGCGGAGCGGCAAAAGAAAAGGGAGGCAGGTCTCCAGCGGTGTTGGCAAATGTGTTAAGAAACGCATTGGCCGCGGTTTGGCGACTCAAATCCGTCTGGGTGTTTGCTAACGGCGAGCGAGGAGTGGTCAAGAATGGATGAGGTCCGCTTTCACTTGATGTGCCCGGCTCACTAGAAGGGTCTGTAAGCAAAGCCGGCCGTCATCAGCAAGCAAATCATTAGGGAAAATAAATACAGAAGAGAAGGAGACAACTTACTTGAGGAAGGAGGACTTGAAAAAAATCGGCCCTTAGCACCTCTTGACCGACAGCGCTTGGAGGCTTGGCTCCGTTGTTTGGACCTAAGCCTAGAGCTCTCGGTCCACTTGGTGAAGGAACTACCCCGAGATGGGGTATATGTCAAGTCCCGAGGGTGTTTTCTTGCGGATTCTCTCAAAGAAACTGGCCGGAGGGAGGACAAGATGACAGCAATCAGATACTATACACACACATAAAAAAAATGGCGTACGAGTGGTCCGGCCATACAAGCTAGCCAACAAATCTGGATCCATGCGCGCTGGTACATTCGGACGGAGGCCATAAGGCAAGAACCCCTCACTATCGCTACTGGAAGACAAGGAGGTGTTGGGAGCTGCAGCAGATACATAACATCATCAGTTAGAAATAATCTACGGTGGTATAAGATCAGAAAAAGAACAAGTCTCACCATTATTGTCAAGCTCGTCCTCCTCCATTGGAGAAGACTCCTCTCTGGACGATGCCAAGGCACCTTGCCAGACAGAAGGGGAATCAGCCATCTCCACATCTTCCGGAGCCGGGCTCGGCATGTTGGTCATCTCAACATCTTCGGGAATTGGCCTGGGAGTACCATGCCAAGCTGGTGGCGAGCCAGATACTTAGTCACAGCAATAAAAAAAATCAGTCGGGGAAGAACAATAGAAAAACCACAATAATAACGCACAGTCTCGCAGGTACCGAGCACCATCAAAGTACCGATAATCGTAGGACGGCAAGCCGGGTTGTGGCGTTCTAATGGGCGTGTTGGGATTGCACACCGGGCTCCGCAACATATGATAATCAGGAGGCAAGTCAGACGCTACATAAGGGACGTACACAACTAAGAGAATTAATAATCAGGAGGGATCATGATACAAGACTAAACAAGCGCACAGTTCATGGGTGAATCCCAGTCACCGGGGTAGTAATAGGCGGCATCGGACATGTTATCAGAACTCATATTGTTTTAAGGAACACTAGATTGGATGAGGAGTGAAGACAAAAGAGCAAGAAACAGTGGTCTTTTATAGACAACACCTTGCTTCTAGCTGCACACTGGAGGTATCAAGAAGCTCACGATGGTCGCACCTTCAACAAAGGAACACAGACGCTCGCCGTACACACACATTCTCTGGGACTCAGGCCCTGGATCCACTCATTGCGGGACCAGACAAACAGCTTGAGGCAGCGGTCAGCGCAGCGTTGCCGTCATCAGCAGCAGCACGGCCGCACTCCCTCCTCTGTAGTTGGAGGGAGTAGTTTCAACAAACACAAGAAAGGAAAAAAAAAATAAGTTCACATTGCTTTGGGTTATGAACAGAAAGGATTAGTCGAGTGAAGAGAAGCAGGAGCTGAGTTTTTTTGAGAAGGAAACGGAATTTGGTCTTTGATTTAAGCAGCAAGATCTATTACAAGTATTGAGAGCTCAGGTTGCAAATGGAGGAGCTTCGGCGATTGGCTCAAATTAAGGTGCCAGGGCAAGATTTATTACACACTCATTTGTCTGACTGCAGATAGATAAATACAAAAACAAAGGACCAAAAGCAAGCTACATGAACTAGAGTCACAAAAACAAATCAATAATAGCTAAGTCAACGGCAAGGCGAGGGAGAAAAGAAAGGAATCAATCGAGCGAGGAAGAAGCAATTTAGTGGAGGTTGTCGTTAAGAAGAGGCAATAGCCAAGATACTGAACAATCAGAAGAATCGGCTGCAGCTAGATAGTGATATTGAACAAGGAGAACACAAACAAGGTGCACAACAATCACACGGAGGCCAACTATGAGCACTCGTCGATCAAGAACCTAAGTGTATAAGCGGGGCGCATGATTGCAGCCCTGGGATGTGCGGTGCTTAGCTTGAGGCAGATCGGCGATTGACTGGATACAGGTCGCGGGGCTAAGAAGACTCGGACCGAGCGGCAGAATCGATATCAGCGAGTGCAGTATATTAGCTGCAGAGATACATTACACCTACACACCCTAGCGAGCCGGAAGACGCGGGATTCTCTTGAGGAACCCAAAAATCGCATAAAAAAAATCTGCCACTTCTGCTTGTGCTCGAGACAAACGGATGGTGGCTCGGGCAGTCATTCTAGCGGTCCTGTTGAAAACGGCAGTCATCGAGGCGGTCGCAAGAGCATAGGGTCTGTATAGTGTATACGTGACCTGGTTGTGGTATTAAAAAGAAGACAGACTCAATATCAGTTCAGTCGTGCTAAGCGAGGTGATGAGGGCAGAGAAACAGAGAAGAAATTCACTTACCTGCAGATGAGAGATCCGGTGGCTTGGGGTAAACGCCGCACTGAACCGGGAGCGTAAATACATATAATATATGTTAAGGGTCGGGGATATGCGCTCAAAAAAAAAAAAAAAAAAAAAAAAAAAAAAAAACCCCCGTCCGGTCCATTTGGGGGACAAAACAACACTTGAAGCAATCTGCCCGGCAGATTGCTCTCACAAATTTAAATCAAAAGGGGCACAAATGCCGGCGAGGCGCCCTGGAAGCTAAAAAGGGGCCTAAAACAGTAAAATTTAGATTGGTCCTGTATGACCTTAAACTGCGGCAAGTCCTTCAAGACTTGGGAAAACTTTTTGCGCACAAAATCGACCACCACCATGGAAAACCACCTTTTAGCAGCAAAATACAAAACAGTTGATAAAAAGATTAGGCCTGTGAATCACACCATGCCTCAAGACGTAAACCCCCCTCTCCAACGTCCTGCATTGTCAAGGGACCCTTACCAAACACCCCTCACAATGCGTCCTCCGGAATTCACCCCAACCTCTCGAATTACGCATGAAAGATTAGAAATGATAAACTTTGGCCCCTCCGGGTGGCTTACAGAGGAAGAATTAAAGCTTTTAAAACATGTGATAGTACTTAGGCAGAATTCTGTAGCTTTCTGTGAAGAGGAAAGAGGACTTCTACGCCACTCCTACGGACAGCCTTATAGAATACCGGTCATAGCGCACAAACCTTGGCAGAAGAAGCCAATACCAAACCAAAACCAATTATGGACGACTTTGTAGAGCTACTCAGAAAAAGAATCAAGTCAGGTCTCTACGAGCAATCAACATCTAGTTATTCCAGCCCCATATTCTGCGTGAAGAAGTCAAATGGGAAACTACGAATAGTACATGATCTACAAGTTTTGAATAGGGTCACTATCAAGGACGCAGGACTCCCGCCCAACATTGGAGAATTTGTGGATTCTTTCTCAGGACGGGCATGTTACGGATTAGGAGATATCATGGGAGGATATGATGAAAGAGAACTAGATCCGGCTTCAAGACCCATGACCACTTTTGAAACTGTGTTGGGAAGATTACAGCTTACTAGACTTCCACAGGGAGCTACAAACTCAGTTGCAGTATATCAAGCTCAAATGACATGGATACTTCAAGAAGAGATACCAAATCACGTAGGAATCTTTATCGATGACGGAGGGATCAAGGGACCAACTTCTACGTACAACAATGAGAAACTCGTGGAAAACCCAGGAATAAGAAGATTTGTTTGGGAATATGCTATAATTTTAGAAAGGATTCTTTTTAGGATAGAGGAGGCAGGACTAACAATATCTGGAGAAAAGTTTGCTTGCTGCGTCCCAGCTCTAGACATTGTGGGACACATAGTATCTTTAAACGGAAGAATAATGTCAAAGAAGAAAGTCAACAAGATTCAAAGCTGGCCAACTCCTGAAAGCAAGAAAGACATTAGGGGATTTTTAGGACTTTGTGTATACGTTAGGATGTTCATCAGGAACTTTTCAGCTACAGCATCACCACTCAGAAGACTCACCAGAATAGAAGTAACTTTCAGATGGGACAAAGCCTGCAAGGAATCTTTTGAGTTGTTAAAGAAGATTGTTGGGGAAGAGATACTTTTAAAGAATTTGGAGTATGGAGAGAAGGCAGGGAAAATCACTTTGGCCGTGGATTCAAGTTTCATTGCGGCAGGAGCGGTTCTTATGCAAGAAGACAAGGAAGGACTCTCACGACCAGTTGTTTATGAATCAGTTTGTTTCTCAAAGAGGGAATCTGAATACTCGCAATCTAAGCTGGAGCTTTGCGGAGTAGCTAAGATCTTGAAGAAACTTCAAACCATGCTATGGGGACAACACTTCGAACTTCAAGTGGACGCTAAAGCACTCATAGAGATGATCAACACTCCTAGTTTACCTAGTGCCCCTATGACAAGATGGGTAGCATTTATTCATTTATTTTCTTTTGATTTAGTACACAAGCCGGGGAAAACGTTTACAATGCCAGATAGCCTTTCGAGACGCCCAAAAGCAGAAGATGACGAGGAACCGCGAGAATTTGATGAAGAGGAAGAATGGGTTACACCACACCCAGGATTTGGAGCAAAAGAGGCAGATCTTATTCACTACTTTCCAACACTAGGGCAAATCAACATAACCACGTTGGGAATATCAATTAGAGAAAATACTCAAACTGGATTCTGGAAGAAGATGGAAAGATACCTTTTGACTTTGCGACGGCCAGCAGATTGCACGGACAAGGAATACATTAAAATTAAGAGAAGATCAGTAAATTACTTCGTGGAAGATGAACAGTTAAAGAAGAGGAAAATACCTTACAATCAGGTTGTTGTCTCCAACCCAAAAATTCAAGATAAAGTTCTCAGCTCATTGCACGAGGAATTAGGACATAGAGGAATGGCGGAAACCTATAGACGACTAAAGGAAAGATTTTGGTGGGAAGGAATGAAGAAAATGGCTAGAAAATGGGTTCAAACTTGTGAAGCATGTCAGAAGAGAAGCAAGGATCTACCTAAGGAGGAAGGAAAGCCCACGGCAACATCAACACTTTTCCAACGAGTCAGCATGGATGCAGTTCACGTCAAGGCAGGAAGATGGAAATATACAATAGTGGCACGTGACGACTTCTCCGGATGGGCAGAAACCGTAGGGACAACAAATCTGAAATCCAAGACCATAGCAGATTGGTTTCTGTCAGAATGGGTTTGCAGGTATGGAATCCCAAAGCAGGTTACAGTTGACGGAGGCGGAGAGTTCAAGAAGGATCTACAGAAGGCGATGAAGAAGACAGGCATCAAGATTCGAGTGGTAACACCATATTATCCAGAAGCGCAGGGAATGGTGGAAAGAGGTCACAAGAACATAAAGGATGCATTGATAAAGATGTGTGGAGAGAATGGAGCAAAATGGAAGGAGTTCTTACCACTAGTTACTTTTGCGGACAGAATTTCAACAAAAAGGACAACAGGATACTCCCCATTTGAACTACAGTTTGGACAACCGGCGGTCTTACCGGTGGACATGGAGCTGAGGAGCTATTTGAGCGTAGATTGGACAACTATCAAGACAACAGCAGAATATTAAGTGTACGAGCAGACCAAATGGCTCAACGGGCGGAGAACATCGAGAAGGCTAAGGAGAAATTGAAAAAGGCTAGGGAAGAATCTGTAAAATATTGGGATAGACAACTTGCACATAGGATTAGACAACCACTAGCTCCTGGGGACTTAGTGTTAGTATATAATAAAGCTTTAGAGAATCAGTGGGGCCTGCTATTCAACAACAGGTGGAACGGTCCTTACCGCGTAGTCAAGCAAATCAACCGGGGCCCTTATGAACTTGAAGAACTGGACGGAACTGCATGGACAAGAAGATATGCGGCTAGTCAAGTTAAAAGGTTTTTCCCTAGAGGTGAACCCCTTGATGAAAATGAACAAAATGAATTGAATGAAGAAGATCAAGATGAGGAACAAGATGATGAAGACATTAATGAAGAAGAAGAAGAAGAAGAAGAAGAAGAAGAAGAAGAAGGTGACGATGAAAATGACAGAAGCATTGAGGATTCAATTGATCAGGAAGACGACATGTAATGTGAAAGGACCAATGCAAGACCTTCTCAACACAAGAAACGTTTTGAATATCAACGGGAATAATGATGGCAAGTTTATCTAGTTATGGCAGAAAGAAATTTGATCTCAGATGTACGGAAAGGCAAGATTCACTTTGGACGACAACGGAACAAGAATTGACAGGATTCAGCAGTAGAACAAGGAACAAAATGGGTTTATTGGGAATAAGGTTATATTGGAATAAAGGTTATATTGGATATAAGGTTATTGGTTAAATTGCAAAAGGTTCACAAGTTCTAGCTCAGGAAGGTCTGAAAATTAGGATGCCGGAGTCAGAAGAATAGGGGTATTAGTTAAAGGTATAAGAAGATCAGGTAGCTTAAAGTATAGTCAGATAGATTCACCATTTCAGTATTTTATTTGATACTTGAAACGGAATGCTGTGGACAGCATTAAGTTGGGGGGGGATGTGGTGTGCTATTTAATTTTCAAGTATCAAATATGTCACAAGGATCAATTATCCCATCAGGGATGTCACAAACCTGACATGTCACTACATATTTCCACTCTCACTGGTACTTAAACCATAGTCACTCACTCAAACCTCCGGGCTAGTCCCACTTAATCCATAGTTATATATACATAGTCTTTATACATAGTGTTATAAGTACATAGCACAGGGACACATAGTCATATTTTAGTCCATAGTTTTTAGTCCATAGTCTTACATAATCAACTCTGACCAATCATCACGTACGGTTCAGCCATCAAGTTCTGACCAATCAACACGTAGGATTCAGAAATAGAAGTCTGGCCAATCAGGATGCATGGTTCAGCCAGAAGTCTCAGGAAGAATTAGCTCACCAAGTTCTGACCAATCAGAGATCACGGTTCAGACAGGAAAACTCAAGCAGAATTCAGTCATCAAGTTCTGACCAATAAGGACGCATGGCTCAGGTCTGACCAATCATCACGTAGGATTCAGACATCAGGTTCTGACCAATCAGAAGACATGGCTCAGATGCTCACCAGCAAAAATGCCTCAAAGGATTTTCACACCAGTAAAAATACCTCATTATTCAATATAAAAGGAGGGCTTCTTCACCCTCATCAGAATCATCCAGCCACGGATACCCACCTCATCAGGGGATCACCTACACACACCCAACCAGCAAGCACTCACATTCACAACCACTCAAACACATCCATCACACAACATAAGAAGGCCAGAAAGGTAAAACACTTACATCTTTCTCAAGATAAGTAAGTGTGATCTAAATCGGGGAAGCCTGAGAAGCTTTCATACCTTAAGGGTATTATATCTTAAAGGCTAAGAGAGTGGGGCATAAAATATCCTGAATTGTCCACTTTTCATTATTTTCATTGATAGTCATTCACAGAAAACATAAAAGGACATAAAACATTTCACTTACTCTTTTCACAAGACCTTATCATCATCACCTCTTTCACAAAACTACAAAAGACAAAAAGATTTCATCAGCTCTTATCATTCAACTCATAGTCTATTCTTGATCACTTCCACTCTATCCCATTCTTACTTATCTTATCTCATCCACTACATCATATCAAAGATCCACGCACACTAAAGGTGATATTGCTGAAGAAGAAAGTTGATCTAAGCCTGATACGAGACTACTACATATCAGTTTTCCTCTATCATTAGTTAGCCACATCAAATAAATAATTTTGTTGTGTTAGCTCTTACGTAGTATATTAGAGGGGCAGGTCTTTCAAACCACCCGTAACAGTCATAATAGTTCATATATATTTGAAATATTATCTCAGTTATTTCCCCCTCACAGGACTGCCAACCCATCCCAAAAGGAGTTCTCACAACGCAACCATTGAAGTAATGGTCAAGGCTGTCTGTCAGCCTACGTGATGCCAAGAACAAAGTTCTTCTAGCTACACGTGGTGCAAAGATATAAAAAGGTGGTTTCACGCGTGGGTCTCACGGTGAAATGGGGTAAAGTAGAAAAAGGAGAAAGAAATATAACAAAAAGCAAAAGCTTTTTATCAAAGAGGGGCCTGAGTTACAGGGGTGTTTACGGTGCCCTCTATGAATTAGATCCTGAAATAACAGGGGTACTCTAATTATCTGGTCCTTTGACAAGGAGTACGCCCAGAAATGACAAAGAAAGAAGTGCTACGGGGAATTTTACTCACTAATGCTAAAATCCACGCAGAGGGGTCTTCTTCAAGCTTGGCAGGGATCTTGAGGCGTCAAAAGCAGTCAAGAATTGATTGGAAAGCTGGGGATTTGTCGTGGTAATTGTTGGTTAAGGTGATGATCCAATATAACAGGTATAAAAAGGCTTAATAACTAGTGTAAAGGCTGGTTGATTGCGTTGGTATATGCTGGTATGATAAAAGATGATGGGGATTGTCAAAAGTGGGCAAACAAAGCTCTTTAAATATCAATTTTGGGCCACTGTGTGCGTGGTAATTTGCCTCAATTGCAGGTGTGGCCCATTTCAAACCAAACCAGGCCATTGTTACGCTAGTTTGGACCAAAAGGGCAAGCCACAGCTGCTTATGGGTGAATATACAAGGTTATGATGAATTTGTTGACGCCAAATAACCATGTAGACCAACCTGGTTCAATACTACTGGCTTGGTTTAGTCAACAGTAGCATTGAAGGAGTGGTTACGCCTGAAAAGGGCCACAAATATTGAGACTGGGCCACGCTACAGGTGTTAAACATGTGTAATTAAGGTTTTAAAGGCGGAAACCTTGTTTATATATATGATGCAAGGTTCCTGAAACCTAGTTACATACATGCTGCCTTAGTAACATGTATTTGTGTAGTTCATGCGGGGTTTTTTTTAGTGAATTGGGCCAATTTGTGTAACCAGTGCGCGGGGTTGGAACATCAAACCCCATTTGGGCCTAACTCAGCCATTTCACACAACACTTCGAAATGACATCCATTTTTGGTCATTTCCCAGTTGGTATCATAATAGTCAACCAACATGTTACGCATGGATGCCGTGCAATCCTACATGTGGGGGAAATGGGTAAAAGGGGTGAAGGAGTGAGAATGAGGGGGTACCATGAGTGGGATACCCTAGGTTATTTTGCATGTAGATTAAGAATCTGCCATAATATTCTAAGTTTTCTTTAAGGTTTAAGAGTTATGGTAATATTTTGTGTAAAACATGATTTTGACAGGGTATTTCAATGTTTATTCTTATTTTGTATTTATACTTAACAAATCCATAATTCATTACAAAGTGAGAGAAATTCCTACACATGTAATAATGTCTCTAACTTTGGTAATACAATTTATTTTCTAATTTTCAATGTTTTTATTATGATTTTATCTTTTCATGTACTCTTTGTTAGATTGTCTCTGAAGAGTAGCAAGCTGACACTGTCTGAAAAGTCAAATAATTAGATTCTCAGTTAAAAGGATGGATGATTAGTCATGGTGAGGCAGGAATTGATAAGACAAACCATGCGAGCTCGTTGAGGATGGTGGGAAGAAGGCTAAGACTTTGGATCTTTAACTGTCTTGCCATTGAACATACATTTGTCCTCAGTATCCTCGCCTCCTGTGTCCGATTTTTCCGGTTCCGAGTTATCAGCATCGTCATCCACCTCTTCTTTGGATTGGTTGTTCATTTTGTTATATAAAAGTTTGAACAAGAAAGGCATGTGATCTTCCAAAAGAGCCTGATCACAACTTGATTTCAATTCTGGCAAGAATAAATTTGGCGAGATCTTCTTTGCATTGTGGTAAGCTCCTTTTGGGTAGGCTCCGCAGGGAGGTTTCTGATTTATGACAATCTTTGTGGCCTACAAATTTGTTACACATAGATTCAAAAGTTAGCCAATTAAATATGAAGCATTGTGAGAGAAGAACACTTACCTCGGAAAGGATGTACTCTTGCCAATAATCCTTGCCGTCAGATTTCTTGGACACTACTGCACTGATTGAATTAAGGAGTCTACGCGTTGACGGCCATCCTGTGTGAGTTCCCCAGAATCAAAACGCAACAGTCACCTTTTCGTTTTTGAGAAAGACCTTGAGGAACGACTTGGGGGTGTAATCTAGCTCCTCAATCAGATCACAAATTTGCTTGATCTTTGAATCTTCAGATCGGACAGGTTTTGTGAGCGGATGATTGCCTGGGACATTGGTGGTCATTGTGTTTGATATTTTATTTAGTAGAATGTAGATACAATGTGTTGGAAGTATTGAGCTGAGTTGACTTGCCGGGTTAATGTAGTAATTATGTAGGTCAATGTATGCGTCCAAAGGATTGGAAGAGAAGATTGGGTAAAGAGAAAAGAGATCAACAAGATAAGATCATGAAAAAAGAACGTTTGACAAAAAAAAGAGGGATCTCCAGAGAGAAAAAAAGGAGCATGTCAACGGTTGAAAAAACTATGCATTTGGGATTAACGGTCAGTTACCAATGCGCATCCGGAATCTCAAGATTCCAGTTTGTTTTGCCCTGTAAGTCTCAAAGTTGAGGCAAAACAGATGATCTGAATTGGTGGTATGAACAAAAAGATGCATACGTGCAAGGCATAAAAAACCTGGCTCTACTGGTCCACAGGAGCTGTGCTGTAGGTGGGTTTGAAGATTGGCTACACCAAGAGAGTGAGATACCCTCATGCGAGAATCTCCCCTAATTGATAAGTCCCTTGCCCTGCGGGCGAGGTCACAACCAAACCTCGCCCAGGCTACAAGTGCTCATGCCGCAGAGCACGGGCGCGGGACTTTGTTAAGTTCGCGTCCTCCTCCAATCATCCAACAGAGCTCCAACCGCCTGCTACACCCACGTCAGTCCACCGTTTCTCCAAAACAGTGTTTGTGGGAGGGACCAATGTTGGTTCACTCATTAATGGCAGCCCAATTTAAGAAAAAGTCTGCACACATATGGCTTGAACCATTGACCTTCCAGCCATGGGGAGCCAAGTCCTTGACATTTTCCATTGTGCCATAGCACTCATACCTGAGCACGCAGCCCCCAAGCTATTACCCTCACTTTTGCAATTATTTTCAAAGAAAAAATGTTTTTTTTGTTTTTTTTTGTCACTTTTTCTTATGTGTAGCCTCTTTCTAGGAGTGAAAGAGGCATGAACACATGTCAAAAATTTTTTTTGTCACAGACAGTGTCCCAGGTGCCGTACCCTGCCATATAACCTGCTGCAACTGCGCTCACCGTCAGCCCACCGTTAATCCAACACAGTTCCTGTTGGTTGGTTGAACGTGGGGAGCTGAAGGTGAGGCTGACGGTGGAACATCCCGTCATCCAATGGTGGCGGTTTGGCGCCGACCGTGATCCAACAGCGGCTCACCCACTGGTGGTCCACCGCTCTCCAGAAGGTGGTCCAACCAGGAGGTCAGGCCTACCGTTGGAAACCTGTCGGACCATTGTTGCGACAGTCCCAACGGTGGAACAAGGCTTGTTCCAACAATCCTGCAACCCCACCGTCAAGCCACCGTTAAGATGGTGGGGGGGCGGTGTGGAATACGGCCAACGGTGGTCCAACCCACCCCAATCAAGGGAAGTGGCCCAGTGGTGTAGTAAGGCCAATGTACAGTGCCTTTCCAGAAAGATCTGGCGGGGGGTAATTGGGGTAGCACGCGGGGGTGATTGGGGTAAGGCTTTACTCAAGGCACTGCCTGTTGACCACTTCAAATGGCGTAAGCGAACTCCAACCAACGCACATCCAACCAAGTAAGTCTGTTCTTTCTTCTTTTATCTCTTGATTAATTACATTTATTCAGCCAATATTGACTGACAATCTATTTTTAGGCTTCCGAGATGCCCAAACGCAGAAAAAAGCACCCTTTTACCGAGCTCAAAGCCCGTATTGTTGGTCTTTCCAAGGTGGGCATGTCACAAGGCATGATTGCACGCAAGTTTGGAATGGTCTGGCAGACCATTTCTGGAATCATTTCCTGATTCTCCAAGCAACGGACAGTTGAATCGGCTCCAAAACCAGGCAGGCCTTGGAAGACCAGCAAACGAGATCTGCGTCAGTTGGCCAATCTCCTCGAGCAGAATCCGCAAATGAATATGTCGGGTGTGAGCGACCTGATGGACACTCCAATATCCATCACTACAACCCGTCAACGAGCTCACGATCTTGGCTTCAACAATTGTGTTGCAGCTGAAAAGCCCTTCCTCAACGACTGCCACGAGGTGAACCGCCTTTGATTTGTAGAAGAGCACAAGGATTGGACTGTCAACGATTGGCGTTCAGTCTTATGGACCGACGAATTGTCTTTTGAGATTGGGAAGAGCTCAAAGCAGTTCCGGGTTTGGCAAAAAACACAAGAAAAAAAATCTTGTGCCTACCTTCAAGAGCGGACGAATCTCAATAATGGCATGGGGGTCTTTCTTCAGCAACACCAAAGGCCCAATAGCAATTGTTCCGCCAGGCCAGAGGAAGGCCGTTGACTTCATTGACAACATCTATAAGCCAACACTGATTCCCTTCCTTAATCAAGTTGATCCTAATCGACATCTTTTGATCATGGAGGACAACACCCCTGTTCACACCGCTCATGTGTCAGCTTGCTACTATGTCAGAGCCAACCTGACAAAAGTAACATAAAAAGAGACAGTATTACCACAATATTAAGACCCATTTATATGACTAATAATGTACAAAAAACTCAGTTTACTTATTTTTATCCAATAAGCTTAGCAAAGTCCTGGCACCATAAAAATAAGTAATAAATTAAAATAATAACTACTTTTTACAAAAATACTAAATAACTTCTAAACCTTGAGGATAACTTAGAATATTATGTCATATTCTGAATCCTCATGCAAATTAATGTAGGGTCCCTCACTGGAAGTACCCCTGAATTCCTACTCCTTCACCTTGAACCAATTACCCGTAAGAATTGGCCACACTTATGTGTCACAGATGACATTACACACGTATGTACTTGTTATATATACATACCATATGTGAAATGTCCAATTATGGACTTATAATTGAGGTGTTGTGTATAGTTTAGGAGTTAGGCCCAATTGGGGTTTAATCCTCCAACCCCGCGCGTGGATTATATAATCTAATTGGAAATTGGCCAAATGCGTGGAAACAGCTAATCCCCTAGTTACCACACGTGTACAGGTGTAACTAGGGTACTAGTAGATTCTACGTGGTTTATTTACAAGGTTTCATTAATAAAAACCTTGAATACATAAGAGCAACATAGCCAGCGTGGCCTTTGATGATTGGCCATAGCCATTTGTGGCCCATTTGCGTCATTTGTGGCCCATTTCAGATACAAATACACGTCAGTGTTGCTATGTACCTTAGTTACAATGACCAAATAGGTTATTAAGGTCATTATAAACACTTGTGAAGCTGAAATAATGATCAGCAGTGCCATTGGGATGAGCCTTGTTAGTGCCAATCTCCCAAATTGGCCACATTGCGCTGAAATATAGCAACTACACGCACACAGGCAAGAAAGGTCCTCTACTATGAGTGAAAATAGTATATATAGAGCCCTCTTTCCACGCCAAATGTTGTTCATCATCATCAATTATTATTACAGTCAATCAGTTACGCCGTGTCCTGTCCTTATTTCAGTTACTCTGCCCTGTTTGCCTGTTTTATCCTTGGTGTTCTCTTTAAATCAACCAACCTACGTGCCCAGCTCCTGAGCAGAACCCTACCAATCTACCCAGCAGCTCTACTTCACCCCCCTACGTGGCTTTTTGGCTTAAAAGAAGCAATAGTGAGTACTTCTTTTATCCTTCTGTCCCCATTCTGGTTCCTTAATTGGAAAAGCACTTTGGTACCACCTTCTGTTACGCAGAAACCCATTGTTTGCTTAATCAGATACCACCCTGCTTAGCAGATCTCTGATTTAGAGGGCACCTACAAACACCCCTGCGCCAGCAGGCCCCTCTATAAAAAAGAATTATATTCTTTTTATTTCTTTCTTTACTACTTTTCTATGTGAAAATACCCCACTCTACCCATCCTTTGCACTCTTATCACCTTGTGTAGCTAAAAGGTACTAGCCCTTGGCATCACAGAGGCTGACATCATGCTAGCCGCGACTTCCTCAAGAAAGAAAGAATCAATAAAATGGAATGGCCAGCGCAATCTCCGGACTTGAACCCAATCAAAAATGTTTGGCTTGTTCTCAAGCAAAACATCCAAGACCTCTACCAGCCCAAAAGCGTGCCCGAGATGCAACAAGCCATCCAACAGGCCTGGGAAGACTTCCCAACATCCATTATAGACCACCTCTTTGAATCAATGCCCAACAGAATGGCGGCCGTAATTGAAGCCAAGGGTGGATCAACTCAATGGTAAAAAATTTTAATGTTTTACAAAAAAAAAAATTAAAAAAAAAAAAAAATCAAGTTTTTTTTTATAATCATTCTTCCCTGGTCTCTGCGCACCTCACCCTTATTTTTTCATTTTTTTTAAAAAATTATTCAACACTCTGAAAAAATGGTCAAAATTGTTTTGTTTTTTAACTTATCTTTTGCTGAGGTTGTAATTCTAAAACCTCCTTTTTCATTCTCTCATCTATCCTGTGAGTTTGTCAAAAAAAATTGAGTGCCTAAAGACACTTTTGACCCTTTTTTTCAAAAAGAGAAGCACCAGATCTTTCTGGTGAGGCACTGTACAGTGCCCTCCCAGATGTTTATGGCCCACTTCATTTGATTTCCTGCAAAGCTCAACGCACAAGGTTGAAGTCATGGAGGGTTGGCAAAATTATAGAGAATGGTTTCAAAAGAATGAATATAAAAAATCAAATCTGTCTTCATCACCTTCAAATTTATGCTATTTTTTCCAGTAATCTCCCATTTTGATAAAGTTTTAAGAGTTTTCCAATAAAATCAAAAAAATCAGAACAAATGAGGTGACATGTACTGCAAAAATGATACTGAATGAAAGATGAAGAAAAAATGACTTTAAGGCCTTTTTATATCAGCTATGATTGGGTATTAACCAGTCCTAATTTGCACTGGAAGCAAAAAAAATATCTAACTTAACTAAGTCCTCCCTTATGCAGGAGGTCGAGTTTGGCTGTTGCTTAATTTTGGCTGGTGGCAAAGCCACCCCTCCCGCAGGGAGGGACTTACGCGCAATGTTGGGGTGCTGGCCTGAGCCCACCCACCCAAAAGTGATGGGAATTCACTCTGTGAATTTTCCAGCCTGTAGTTCCTACGCTATCCATCCCACCACAAGAACTTAGAAAGATCTTGATGTTCTCACTTTTTAGAACTCTTGACTGCATCATGGTATGAACTCAATTTTTTTTGGCGAATTTCCAAAGAAAAATCCACATCTGCGCCAACTCACCCAACAAGTATTTTCTTATTTATTTAATTTGCCTTTTACCTCTTCCTCTTTTTTTTGATCATCTCTCAATTAACACAACGTCTCTGCATTAGCCCAGTTCACGTAGGGCCATTTTAGCAACATTTCATAAATTTGTGACTGCTCATCACACAATTTTTATCATAAAATTTCAAATTCAAACCCGTATGAGCCTTTGCTCACGGTTGCTGGGGCAACTGCTCAATCTTATATACATATCATAAGATCACATCAACACACATACGTACACCTAGGTACTCCTCAATCATCCCTCCACCACCTCCTAGGCACTACTCCCCACATCCCAAAAACAGTCCGTTCCACTCTCTCTGATCATGGTCAATTCTCCAGATGAAGAACAGGTCTGTTATGCACTGCTTTTTCTCCGCTCCCAGCCTTTTTGGGTGACTGACTTATATTTACTTTTGTAGATGTCCCAATCGCAAGTACCTCAGGCTAATCCAAATCATTCACCCACAACTCGCCCTGCTAAGCGTCGCCGCCGTACAAAGGCTGAAATGGAGATCTTTCGAGCCGAGCAAGAGCAGCAAAAGCTCTGCAAAGAGCAAGAACGTGCAATGGCCAACCTAAAGAAGGCACAAGCAAAAGCCCAAAAGGCCTCTACTCAATCGACTCGCTCTTCTCGTTCTCAATCTCGCGCTAAATCTCAATCACAAAAGCAATTGGAAGAGGTTGAAGATTGGGGAAAACTTTTTGTTGACGAAGATTATCAGAACATGATCACGTACCTGGAAGATAGTCGCAACTACACTGCCTTGTTTGGTGATGGTGCAAAGACTTCGGTTGGAGTTATGCATATGACAAAGCTTCAGGCATTCGTGGTATTTGCAACTTGGTTGAACGTTCAAAACCCCGAACTCTTACTCAACGGCCGGCAATTACAGCAGCGGGTCGACCGATGGAAGAAAAAGTACATGGAAACAAAAAGGTTTGAAGAGAACACCGGTGCTGGGATTGAGAACGAAGCCGGCCCTCAATCACTTTATGAAGCACTTGAAAAAAAGTGCCCTTGCTACCACCGAATCAATGCCCTCTTGCAGGATAAGGCAAATGTGACTCCGATGTACGAATACGATCTATCGGCCGACCGCGATGTCACAGATGATGGCAAAGGCGCTCCAATTTCTGTCGGCAGTTTTGATGGTGACCTTGCTTTGGAATGGGACGCCTCCCAGGAATGTCACAATCTGCCTGGCTCTGCTCCACAGCCATCCATTGACGAAGAGATCTGCACTGATTCAGTGCGTCGCCACACCCGTCGCACTCTTCTAGGCTCCGCTCACCATGAAGACGCCAAAGGGGCCACCTTCAGAACCCCACTGGATCAAACCACCCAACCTCAACACTCAAATTCTGCTGGCACAAGAGCAGCTCCCACGGCTTCACCCACTCCTGCTGCCCCGCGTGTTCATGCAAGAGCCAATTCTTGCGCTCGTTCCAACCCTAGATCATCTGCACCTACTCCATCCCAATCTGGTTCCAAAATGACGTTGCCTTCAGCATTTAGTGCGTCAACTGAGGGTTGATTTCATATGATGCAATCCCATTTAGCAATTGAACAACAACAA
Organism: Puccinia coronata f. sp. avenae; assembly: GCA_002873125.1. Taxonomy (NCBI): domain Eukaryota; kingdom Fungi; phylum Basidiomycota; class Pucciniomycetes; order Pucciniales; family Pucciniaceae; genus Puccinia; species Puccinia coronata. The sequence continues at coordinate 711,661 of PGCI01000006.1, forward strand.
ATGGAGCGAGAGGATGCTCGGGAAGAGAAACAGGAAGAACGAGCGGACCGGAAGGAAGAAAACGAACATAACCGGTTCAAAGAGCAGCTAGAATGGGATCGCAAACAATACGATACCAACCGGGAAGATAGACTGGCTGAACAGAAAGCAGCAAAGGAAGAAAAACTTTGACAGGAAAAAAGGAGTTGATGTTGGAGCTTGCGCGTCAAGGTAAATCATCTGCCGAGGTGGATGAATTTTTGAAACTGCTCTACTAGGATATTTCGTCCTGTTGCTTGGTAGTCTATCAGCTCACAAAATGATCTACATTACTGCTCCTCTCAGTTCTTTAGTTCTATCAAGTCGCTTTGCTTCCTTTCAAGTCGCTTTGCTTCCTTTCAAGTCGCTTTGCTTCCTTTTTTTTTCTCACATCTTGCAAACACGTCCTATCAAATCACTTTTTTCTCTTTTTTTTTCTTGCATCTCACAAACACCAACAGTTCTCTCAAATTGCTTCCCTCACTTTTTCTTTCATCTCGCAAGCACCAACAGCTAGATCAAATTGCTTTGTTTTTCTCTACATGTAAATGGAAATGACTAAAATCAAAAGCAATGACTTTAAGAATCTGAAATACATGGAAATGACAAGTTGTCCATCTAATGGCAAGTGAAGCAATGTGGAAAGTTTGATAAGCAATGAGTGAAGCTGATGGAGCCTAGGCAGGCAGAACACCCTCCTTGTAATTGAAGCGAACACACAACTTGGTCAATCGATCTCGGAAGTTCTCTGCGTCCTCATTTGCCTCGGTTTCAAAGACTGGGTCCCTTGTATCAGTGCTTGAACTATCTGCATAATCATTGGCCCACTGATCCCCCAGTTGCGCAAGCATTTTGTGCAGTATTATACAACAGTATAACCACACAACATACTCGCGCATGTCTGATCGCCAATAGAGATGCAATTGCATCTCTCTCAAGGAGCTCCATCGTGATTTGAGCACACCAATCGTGTGTTCATTTCGTACCCTTGCCTTTGCAAGGCAAAAATTGAAGTCGGAGTTGAGTTGAAGGTTGGAAGCAGGCAACTTGTAAGCAGGTACAACTGTCTTTGTCAATTTGTATGCCGAGTCCGCCAAAAGATATTGACCTAAACAGAAATAGTGAGATTTTAATTAAGAGATACCTGCCTAAGATGACAAGGTACGTACCTTCATCAAAGAATTTAGATGGATTCTGATGTAGTTGCATTCGCTTGTATACTCGGCTATCCCCACAAGATCCGGGCCACCCGGTGATGAAGGAGGTGATGTATTTATCGCAGTCGCAAACAATCTGAGCATTGATTGAGTATTGTCGTTTTCGATCATAGAAGACTTCGCCATTGAAACCAGGCCGCTGGAACAATGGGATGGTCGTTCCATCTACAAACCCAACGCATCCCGGAAATCCTTTGTCTGCCATCACTTCAGATATTTGGGCCCGTCGGGCGGCGTCCGGCCAAGAAACATAGCGCCGTCCAAGTGAGAGGATAGCCTTGAGTACGCGCCGGGTTACTTTGACCACGGTTCCTCGTCCTACATTCAAGTTCCTTGAGAATCTACCAACTGAGGCTCCATTCCCATTCGATCCCAGGCGCTCAAGTGTTAGTGCGAGCTGGTGAGGAATGGGCAGCTGCGGTCGAATTGAACGGCAAAGAAAAACTGGATTCATGCAGATCTCATCCAGAACTTGCATGAAGCCAGCCTTGGTGGTTCTTGCAGCCTGTTGAAAAGCTTTTCAAGATCAAATTCATCGCGGGTTTTAGGAGTGCGCCGTGGCTGGAGGTATCGCCTCTTGAGAATAATGTCGAGAAGATCCTCAAAGAGGGCTCGATCGCTGACAAGGTTGTCATACAGGATCTGGAGTGTCTTGCTCCTTGGGAATAAAATCTTGGCTTCGGTACGGAGGGCCATTCTTTGGAAGACAATTTTGTCCAACATATTGTCGACTTCTTCGTGCTCAAGCCAAACCAGAATGAGGAAAATGTTGCGTATGAGACTCTGGCGTTTGGTATGGCCACGCATTGCACTGCAGAACAAGGGAAGTGAGCTAGGGATTTGAAAAAGAAAAATTGAAAAAAGCCTTACCCCAAGAGGAGGGAGGTTTACTGGTGCGTATGAAAGTGAGGTGTGTGTTGGACTGAAGGCTGAGTTTATAGGTCAAGCTCTGTTTCCATATGCTCATCCTGAGGTGAGCTGTTGCTTGTCATGCTTATGGCTCGTGGGATCTTTAGGATTAAAAAATTTAAGGTCTATTGCTCATCGTGGAAATTTTATCTGCAGATGAGCACCTACGTGAACTGGGCTATTAATCACCCCTCTCTCCAATCTCTCTCTAAACCTCTTCCCATTCTCATTTCAAATTCCCTTACCCCAGACGCTGATCAACCAAATACACATACTCGGACGCCGATCAGGCAAAGATCAACCTCGGCGCTCCTCGGCGTCTCAACATCCAAAAAACAACCCACGCTAAAAATTGCTGGACTCTCCGATCAAGGCAAGTACTTGCTTTTTGTTTTCCCATTTCCACACTTTTATTAAACAAAAAAGGCAACTAGCTTCTAGCTTTGAGGACGGCAAGATATGGTACAAAGTGTGGCGTGCTGGTCCACTGAATTCCATATCCGAGGCCAATGCAATCAAGGCGTGCTTGTCAGGTTGCATTGTTCTCTGCTTCCTCAAGCTGTGTGTATCATGACATTGGTTAACCAATCTTGGGGTTGATTTGTCTGAACTAGCAAAGCCACCATGTTGCAAGAGCAATCATCCTTGTTTTCAACCAAGTATATCTTGGAGGAAAGCAAGCTCAAAAAAATCTCCGACCTCCTTGAATCACTCAACTGGGAACCAAAGAGTTACTTTGATCACTTTTTGAATGCAAAATCAGATTCCTCAATATACAAACAGCGATACTGGGGATGTTTGACCTGGCCCGGCACCAAGAGGCTTTACACTCAATCAAAGGGGTTGTAGAAAATTCCCACAAGGGAAAACTTTCCTGGGAGGATTTTATCCTCGAGGAGGTATCCCTCTGTTCCATTTCTTCTTCTTCATTTTTTGGAACTCATGTGTGGTGTTCTTTTTGCAACAAGGCCTCTTCGATTGTCTGCAAGCAGAAACCCAAGAGCGGATGTTATCCCAATGGAGCATACTACAGCTCAAAAGAATTGAACCAGGTGTTTTTCACTGAAGAGGCGCGGACTGGGCGTGCCGAAGCCATCACGGAATCGATGTCGTTTTTATACACCCTCATCATGAGGAAGCTTGCTTTCTCCACCAATGATGGTGATTTAGGCGAAGAAGAAGAGGACAACAATGCTGCGGCCGATCTTCCGCCTCTAGAGGTTCCAATACCAGCGCCTCATGAGCTGCATGTTCACAACATAGATCCCTTGGCAACCCCAGATCCAAACGCGAGAATCCCGATTTCTCTGTCTGAAGACAATGTGATGGAAATTGAAAACAATATCTCACACCCTAGTACAGACCCTAAAATGCGAAAACAAAAGCAAAACAAAGACATGGCCAGAACAATCTGCAGCATGGTTGCATACGGACAAAACCGGCGCCATAATGGCCTACAATTGACAAACGGATCACTATTCATTGCATGCGGAGTGACCGAACGTGTCAACAAATATCTGAACTACAGTTGCGCGCGGCATTCCGCTGTACGGAGCCGCCTGCAAAACTTGTTCTGGGTACGCGGGGGGAAACCCTGTTGTCATCGGGGGTCCAGCACTCAAGCTGACCACATTTTTAGAGCTTTGAGAGTCTGTAGATTCTAAAAATATGAGGGGCGACCTGTTTGGTCCAGCCATTTTTTTATTTTTTTATTTTTTTATTTTTACACTTGACTATTGGGACCCGGAGCCTAAATCAAGGCTTGAGTACATAAAATTAGGTCAATATATTGCCCTAAATACATACCAAAGCCTCAAATAGAATGCTAAATGCTTCCATATGGGCTTGGAGAACATTTAAATGATGTCTCAGCCCCTCAAAAGCCATAAAAATTCTGGGTTTTTTGCATTTTCTTGAGCCAACATTTGGGACCTCACCAAAACCTCCGTACAGCGCAATGCCGCGCGCAACTGTATGTTGGTCTTTCTTGCTCTCGGAAAACTGCCCATCTAGGTCTGGCGTCACTTGGAAAAGAAAGCCAAAAAACGATCAAGACAAGATTTTCCAATGCATTAAACTCAAAGGTCTTTCCACCCTCAATATGCATTGACAACTTAGATTTTCAACAATCCATCCATACAAAGTCTGTTTCCCGCATGAGCACAATGTTTCATGGCACTTGGGGATACATCCATTGTTTGCCCCAGCAATTCTTGGACACTCTTGACCACGCACAGTTGTCCCTGTCGGCTTTAAAGAGGTCTCTGAAGAAAAGCATCAACCTTGTTGTCCAGCCACACCATTTTGGTCCAACTTTCACCAGCGAAGAACATTTTGAATCAACCCTCAAGGCTCAACTCACAAGTGCTTTCCTCCGTTACATTGGCTCCCCGCGTGAAAAAGAGCATTCCCTGAAAGCAAAACCACCGCCAGTCCGACCAGTCAAGCCAGATAAACCCAACCTAACGATGTTGAAACTCATGATGGCTTCAGACAATCCTCAGAAGGCATTGGCAATGTCCTTGACGGTCTGAACCAACAGAGGAGTTTTCCAGCCAACTCCAACTCATCGAAGGCAATCTGGGGACTTGTATGAATATCTTGAGTCTACGCAAGCTATGAATTCCCGACGGATATTCAAAAACATCTCTTGCAAATATTCTCGCGATCCCTGGCGCTGCTCACACAATGTGGAACTTTGCTCAGGCAATTTTCTTACATCACTGGGGGGATCAGACCAATTGGCAGGATACTGGCGCATGGAGATTCCTCAAGGCACTTGGCATACCTGCGGATAAACCTGTAACCAAGAGGGATTTCACGCTAATGATCTCAAATATGGAAAAAATACACGATGCAGCTCTCATATATTGCATGTTTTACGTCTTTTTACATGTGATTATTTGAGTGATCAGAAGGACATTGATTTTTTTTGTTCCTTGATCTGAGAAGAGTCGAAATGAAGAAAGAAGAAAATATATTGACGGAAAAGCTTCCCACATACTCCCAATCTTACATTCAGAGAATTGTGGATCAGACCTACGACCACTTTCTTTCTGGCGAGGCATTACAGACTGCGGTTGAGAATAAACAGACCAAATTGATCAACCTATTATTGCGTCTCCGCGACTTTGCTACCGTTGTTGAGGTCAATTGGGCAAGCAAGGAAGGCGATACAGGACGCCTTCTCTTTATGTGGAAGCGGTGGTCTGTGATGGGTCAAGGTTTAAAAAAACTGGTACATTATTCCCGCCACCTCCCGCAGCTGATTCTCCTACTCGAAGTCATACTCCCACCGTCCCTTGCAAAAGTTGTTGAAAGCACCCTGCTCTTGTGTCCTTCTGGAAGAGAAGATCATTTTGTCGCCACTGACTTCTACCTGGAAGTTCAGAACTTTTGGCTGAAGTATTTTTACAATCACTCTGGCATTGGAACAAATATTGAGCGCTTGAGGGATGTTTTTTCACTCAATATCCCAATTGTAAGTCCATGCATTCTTCTTTTAATCAAATTCTCAATCGCTTAAGTGATTTATTTTGAAATTTAACAGCTCAAGAATCTCATGCATATCCTCAATATTGAATCAGGAATGAATGTGATTCAACAATCACACAAAAATAAGATTACAAATGAATCAATCAATGATTTCATCCGATTTGCAAAACAGAACAACATATGCTTGGACGAGGATAAAGAAGAAGAATTCACTCCAACTTTGATATCTGATGTTTACAACGAAGGCATTGCAGCAATGAAAACAGATTTTACCACCCGCAAAGGTGGTCTTGATTGTCTGAAGCCAACCTACATGTTTGATCCCGATACTAATGATTCCAAAGATTCTGGAAATCTAGATGATCCCGATGATCCTGATGATGATACTGACAATTCCGACAATTCCAAAAAGTCCAACAATTCCAAAAATTCCAACGAGTCCAAAAATTCTGGCACGTCCAATGATCCCAGCAAGTCTAGCAAGTCCGATGAAGATTCACGTAAGTTGTTCATTCTCTATTTGACCTTCTTTGTTCTTTGGCTTTGGTGGCTTGAGCCTGTTTAAATCCCTCCAAACGGACCGCATCTGCCACACGTTTAGCCACCTTCTCCGCTTTAATTCTTTCATCCCTTATCCTCTTATCTTCTGGACACAATCTGACCCGTTTGGCTTTTGGCTGCAGTGTAAACGACGCTGTCGATGATGTTGTAGGCAAATCACCTCAAACCCTGTTTTCTTCGGCTTCCTCGTCTCAAGACCGCTTGAATCCCGCCAAAAGGACCGCATCCGCTGCACGTTTGGAGTCTTTCTTTTTGGTTAAACAGCGTTTTTCTTCATCATCACATTTCTTCTTCTGTAATTTTTCTCGGCGCTCTTTCTCTTTTTTTCTTTTCCCCTCACCTACCTCAAACATTTGATTTACAAACCATTCGCTCTTTTCGTATGTTTCAATAAACAAAAACATTGTGTTGACCTGCTCATTGAACCATTTGCCTCCAATGAGTTTTAAAATCAAGCTAGGTTCCTTGATATCTTCAATGGCTTCTGCAACAGCTTTTGCATCGGCTGGCGTAAAATAATTATTCGCCGTCAATCTGGGCTTTGATCCCATGAGATCGTGGTAGAATGTTTCAAAAGAAGCTTTGAGATTGTTGGCGATCTTCACAACTGCAGCTTTTGGGAATCGGCTCTTGTATTTGATTTTGGTATGTCTTTTCTTCTTAGGTTTGATTTACTTGGGTAAGCCCTTGGTGAATTGGCTAGGATTCTTCAAAATGTCTTCAAAATTATCTTTTGTGAACAGGTGCGCACAGTCATGTATTTCTTTTGCAGCTTGTGGTTTGCAGTTTGAGCACTTGCAAGGGTCAAAATTGTCTGATCTTTGACGGGATTCTTTGTCCAAGTAATTTGGGTCATCCTTAGAGACAGGTATGTATCCATAACTACAAAAAAATATATATTTAGTATGAATCCCGACGTGAACTGACAGAAAGAAGCACACCGGTTATCTGCAGCGCTTGCTACCCTCAGACAGACAGGAGTCACAGCATACGCATCCATACGATCATCATCTGTGAGTTCTTTTTTACCAACATTGAAATCATTCACGCTGTTCTTCCCTTTTTTTCTCTTTTCTTCCATAAATAAGATAGCTAATCCAGGTCGCCCGTCTCGTCCACAACGTCCCATCATCTGGCTAATGGTCGATGGATCACCTCGGTCTGTGTGTATGACACATCGAACTTGCTTCCAATTCTGACCTAAGCCAAGCGCCATTGTGCTCGAGAAGATTGGAAAATTTTCCTTTTCAAAGGCCGTCACACAATCTAACTTGTCTTCGTCTCCAGTACAGGCATGATAGCGTCAGATCAGCCGGCTGTTGTTGTTGTAAGCATCCTTCTTTTTCCCTCAAGCTATATTCACAACATTGATGACACTCAAGGTTGCCTTGCGGGTGCCCAAGTATATCAACATTGGAAGCAAGTCTTCATCCCGGATCTCTGATTGCTTGGAAAACATCCTCAGCAGGTCTTCACACGATTTGAGCGGATATTCCGTGTAAAACCTCAGGATTTGGATTTTGGGTTGTACGAGTTCTCCGCGAAAGAAACCAATGTCGATCCCTTTGATCATCAAGCTGGCTAAAATTGATTCAATGGCAATTGGACAACATGTCGCAGATAATCACAGCAGCGGAACACTGTTTGTGGCCATCGAGCAATCACCGAGTTTGCCATAAAATGGTTGGAAGATGCCGTTATCTTGAAGTCGATCCCGAACCGACAGGAACTTAGCTTTCCCCAATTCAACAAGACCCCACACATATACCATGTGTGCCTCGTCTAGAACAATCAAAACCAGTCGGCTCTGGAATTCGCTGCTGAAAAACATTTCTGTGAACTCATTGTTCAAGAAAACTTCTGGGCTCAATAAACTCAACCCAATCAGCAGCCTTCTAACATCAACAGATTGTCACAATGAGAAGCGTAAGGAAATGCTTACCAGGTAAATGAAAGAAAAGTCTTCTCTCTTCATTTCCTCTACAAGTTCTTTTGTCATATTCATTTTTCCCAGGCTGACTGCGCTGATATTTGCTTTTGTTTTCTTGCGAACCTATACAGCAGCACATTCTTTTAATAAATTTTTAATCACAATCAAGAAGTGCACAGAGCCATGCAGCTAACCTGATCTTCACCCAACGAGTCCAATGGGTTGAGCACAAGCACCACCAGTTTCTTTCGTGGCACATACAGGTGAAAGTAAAGCTCCGCAATCCTTGACTTCCCGTATCCGGTCCCGGCAAGTACAAAGCTGTGGTACCCATGCGCAAGATTACCGAAGGTAGATACTTGGAGCTTCTTTGGGGATTCTTTGTATTTCTTTTTTGATTTGTCTTCCACATACTTTATCAATTTATTGTTGTCTAGTGTAAGGGTTTTGTGGTTCAGCTGTAAAGGTTTCTTTCCCTCCGTAGCTTGGGTCGGCCTCAAAATAGCTGTCTCAACTTGTTCATTTGTTTGATCTTCTAGTGATCCCGCCAGTGATGATCCTTCCATTGTGTATGTTGAGCGACAGTGTTGCGTGAATGAAAATTTTGTTGTCTTTGGGTTCAAATCACAATATTTGGGTTTTAGCACAGGTTGTCTGATTGATCACAGTGACAAAGAGTGGATGAATACATGCACAAAGCTTAATCAGCTAGCTTAATTACATGTTGAACATTTCTAACGGCTTCATTTGTCCAAAAGGGATTTTACTACAGAGAGGGGGGACAAAGCGCTACACACAATTGCCTCTAAGCAGGTTTTTCAGCCTTTACATGTAAAAAATCAAGATATTTGCAAAACAGGCTCCACAGAAGGAAAGCCAGGATGCAGGCGCATCTTTCCTTCCGCGGATTTATATGTATAACTCTCAAAACAAAAGAGCTACAGCCTCTCACATTTGAACAAGATTTTCGCAAGATTTTCTCAGGCAAGCACCCTGGCTTTAGTTGGAAGTCCCTCCGTGCGGGAGGGGTGGCTTCGCCACCTGCCAAACTCAACCTCCCGCATAGGAGGACTTAGTTAAGTTAGCAAAAATATCCATTTCTGATGGTTTTGGCCACACACTCAAGATTGGAAAGTTTTTGGTGTTGATTTTTTTCATTTATTTTCATTTCTTTCACATGCCATACTACCCATTGTGATTTTTATTTATTTTTTTGGAAGATTATTAAAGATTTTGAAACACTGTCAATTGATATGAAAAAACATGTAAATTTTTTGTTGATGCAAATAATTTTTATTTTGTGATAATCATTCTTTTGAAACCATTCTCTATGATTTTGCCAACCCACCATGACTTCAAACTTATGTTTTGAGTATTGGGCACTACAAGAAAATCTGCTTCAACTGCCATCAGTTGACATGCAGGCTAATCCCACCTTACTACCCCTTTCACTTCCAAGTTAATCCAAAACAACTTTTCTTGCACAGTCACTGTGCACAATGCACAGTTACTGTGCATTGAAGTTGTTTTGAAGTGTTCTTTGAGTAAGATTGAAGTAACAGCAGAAGTAAAAGCAAAGTAACTGCATGTCAACTGGTGGCAGTTGAAGCAGATTTTCTTGTAGTGGGGGATCAAATAAGTTGGCCATAAACATCTGGTAGGGCACTGTACAGTGGCAGTAGGCATGTTACTGTACACACCCACCACCAAAACTGGTTGCGGCCTGCGGGCCCAATTTTTGCTGGCGTAAGTGGTCACACACTCACTTTGAAGATAGATTTGGGCTTCTTGGAGGTTGTAGATTCTATATCTATAAGGAAGTCCCTGCTCCAGCCGTTCAGTTTTTTTTTTCAAACCCAACATTTTGAGCACATGGGGTTAGGCAGACCTATAAGGCCATATGTATGTACTTAGAACCCACTAAGCCCATATTCATGCCCTGTAATACCCCATGTGTATGTACTTAGACCCCTTAAACCCATGACTACGCTTTATAATACTAGCCACTAGGGCCTTGCCATTGGACTTTCTTCCCTTCCTTTGAGCGGTGCGGCCCTTGTGGAATGCCATTCTGGGTGATTTGAAGTCAAATATTGGGGTTTTTACTCAAACAGTGGCCAAAAGTGTCATGGGTGATTTCTCAAGCGTGGCAGAGCGCTTTTTTAAGCTAACCAAGCCCCCTGGGTGGTCCTCTGTAAAACATTTTTTGGCTAGTTTTGTCCCTCAATATTTTGAACACCCAAAAATCATGTACAGTAACATGCCTACCGCCACTGTATAGGGGTTTTGGGTTTTCACCCGGGGAGACGGAAAACTACAGACTAGCTAACAGAATTTCCGGACCTGTTGTTTAGGTCTAATATCAAAATTAATGATAAGGTTGACACAAGTATTTTCAAGGTGAAGTTCAAAGGTTTAAGGGTTGAAGACGGCAATGTTACAAAAGATTTTGCCACAAGGAAGAGATTTCCTGTTGGCTACAAGCTCATGTTTATGTCTTATGTTTCTGCCGACTCGTGAGGAGGAAATGCATTTTGAAGCATCTCTTAAAAGTCAAATATCCGGCGTGATGCGCCGGTACAAGATGGCCAAGCTGAAAACAGAGGACTGTGCCTATCCATCTTCTCCCCCTCCTGTCAAGCTGATCAAGCCTTTCAAACCCAACATCTGCATGCTCAAATTGATGGAGGCACCCACCGACGTCTGCATGCTCAGATTGATGGAGGCACCCTCCAAAAAACACATGCGCAAATTGATGGAGAAGGAGTTGGGGGAATTGACTGACGAGCTCGGCGCAGTGATCAAATCCATCATCAAACAATCGGGCGTCGAACCGCGCAAGTTCTGCTCCCGGATTCAACTCATGGAGGGTGACTTGGGAACTTATACACTCTTTGAGAAGAAAGAACCCCAACCAGTTACCCTGAAGAAGGCCTTCTCAGCATCATTATGATGTTAGGCTCTTCCCACGCCATGTGGAATATCACCCAGAACATATTTGCTTCCCACTTTGGAGATTCGTCAAACTGTAACAATCTTGGAGCTTGGCATTTCTTGAACACCATGGGTGTCTATACCAACTCGGCTGAGGTGGCTAAAAAGGATTTCTTATCCATGATCAACGTCATCGAGAGCATTCACGAGGCAACCATATGCTACTGTCTTAGGCAAGCCTTTGAATTTTTTTTTGATTGTCATGATTTTTTTGTTTAGAAAAAAGGCTGTGATGGTTAACTCGTAACTTATTTCCTACAGGGTTATCATGGGTACCGAAGATGACCCAGATAACAAAGAGTTGGGAAGTAAAGATGGCCCAGCTAGCAAAGGGCCGGAAAGTTTTTCAGCTGAGGATTGGAATGCACGTGTGACGGAGTGCTACAATCAATACTTCTCACCTCAGGCGTGATATTCAAGAATCCTAAAAATGTGGAGATGTGATTGAAAACTCCCCCAAGGGAAAAGAGAAAATATATTTCGGAGAAAACAAAGCTATTTATATAGCAACTAAATACATAATTGGGTTGATGAGAAAACGGAAGAAGGAATGGAAGATGATGATCTACGTAAGAATAAATGAGAGATGTGTGAAAAGAAATAGGGAAAAGAAGAATAAGGACCAAAACTATAATAAAATATGAATTAATAAAAACACGCCATAACACTCCCCCCCTCAGCAACCCAAAAAAAGGAAAAGAAGGAAAGAACAATATCATCAACGAGATTTGGAAAAGAGACAAAAGAGAATAAAACGTAAGAAAGAAGAGGATAAAAAGGAAGAAGAGTAAGAAAGAAAAAACAAGAAAACTGAAGAATAAAGAGAAGCAGAAAATCCTGGACCGAGGAGAAGAGCGAACAGGGTGAAATTCCTGACAGCGAGAAAAAAGAAAAAGAAAAAACAAGAACGGTTAACTGCTGTTGAACCAATCAACCGATGAGGGCTGTCTATCCCGGAGAGAGACAAACAATTGCGGGGGGTGTATGTTCATTGCAGCCAGCGCACACTTTCCCCCCAATACTTGCCAACATATGAGACACGGTCTTCAGACCCGTCTCCTCCAGAAAGCGAGAGACTTTCCGCCAGCCGAGAGCCTTGGTGAAGATGTCGGCCTTCTGTTTTTCCGTTGCAACCCATTCAAGAGAGACCTTCTTAAGGAAAAGAAGCTCATTGATGATGTGAAACTCCCAATCAATGTGACGGTGTTCCTTCTGGGTGCCACAATCCAAACTGATATGAATTGCCGCCTTGTTGTTGGAGAGGATAAGCGGGGGATCAACAGAGAAGAACTTCTGCACAAGGGAATGGATGAAGCAAGCATCCTTCAATGCAAACGACAGCGCCATGTATTCCGCCTGGCAGGTGGAACGGGCCGCACAGGTTTGACGTTTCGAAGCCCAAGAGATCGGAGCACCCCACGCAAAAGACAGGAACCTGTGAACCAAACAAGAGCCCTCGCCGCCCCAATTGGCATCAACAAAAGTCTTGATCACCGGAGAACTGGAGGAGACAGTCGCAATTGGCAAAGACAGAGAGGCGGTGTACCGGACATAAGCTTTAAGGTGTTTGAGCACGGCCCAGTGAGAGGCATCAGGCGACATGGAGAATCGAGCAAGAAAATTCACCAAAAAGGTGATATCAGGCCGTGAGCCTTGGGACAAGTACAACAAACAACCAATCCGCAATAGATATTCCCTATCCATCTCTTTGGAGGGATTAGAGACCAAATCAGTGGAGGCTAAGGGAGAGAAAGTCTTGATGGCGGAGGGGTCACAAGAGATGATCTTTTGAACAAGCATTGGCTGATCAATTGAAAAACCAGAACCGGTCTCCCGGACCCGCAGACCGACAATACTAGAAAGCAAAGCATCCCACTTGAGGTCAAGAACCGAGTCCAGAAGAGACTTAAGGCAATCAAGGAGGGCAGGAGAGCTGGCCGTGAACAAGCCATCATCAACATGTACCCAAAGAAAAGCTTGATTGTCACCAGAGCAATAGGCATAGGTCAATTGATCCTCGAGATTCGGGAGAAAACCAATGGTTGCAAGCTTGGCTTTCAAATGAAGCCACCAGCTGGACTTGCCTGACGGGTTCCGTACAGAGCCTTTCGGAGTTTTAGAACCGACCCATGAGGAACATTGACACCAGGAGGAGGTTAAATGAAGATATCATGATCAATATCGCTGTGAAGGAAAGCCGACTTCACATCAAAGGAAGCTACCGGCCAACGAAAGCGAGAGGCCATAGCAAGCAGAAGGCGGAGAGAAGAGAAAGTGGGTGTGGGGGCAAAAGTCTCACTGACTTTGACTCCATGGACTTGCTTAAATCCTTGAGCCACAATCCGAGCCTTGAACTTGACAATTTTGCCCTCTTGATTCCGTTTAAGGGCAAAAACCCATTGGCCAGTAAGAACCTCACGCTTAGCCAAGAAAGGGACTTCCTCCCAGACGTTCAGCTGCAGCATCATGTCGATTTCCGCCCGGCACACATCCATCCAGTCGGGAATTTGATTGGAACGGAGAGCCTGATGATATGTCTCCGGCGCGTCAGACATATAAGGAGAGAGCGTGGAGACCGACTCCAGGCAAGCATCCTGCATATTGAAGTCAGCAAGGTGAGAGAAATCTCCAAGCTGATAGACGCGAATGGATCTAAGAACGGGGCCCAAAACATTGGAGTCAGCTGAGATGCACGGAAGGTTGTCCTCATGAAAAATCACAGAAGCGCCCCGCTCAAGGCAATTCTTCTCCTGATTCCAGGGACCCAACCATGAGATATATATATAATGAGATATATCAGATACCCCAACGTGCACCATCGGGGCCGACCGCGCAACAAATTGCTTGGGGTACTTGATGTTGTGAAGGTACGCCCGACAACCAAAAACGCGCACCATTCGAGAGAAGGCTTGAGACCTAGACACATCTCGTACAGAGATTTCGTCCGTCCGTTGTGGGCAACCCGATTGAAGATGAAAGCGGCTTGCTTGAGAGCGCAAACCCACAGAGTAGCAGGAAGTTTGGCGTGGACCATGAAAGTGCGCACCATGTCGAGAAGCAATTGATTGGTCCTTTCAACGCTTCCATTTTGATGATGCTCGTAAGGGATAGACATCTTGTGGCAAATCTGATTTTCATCAAGGTAATGGTTGAAAGCATTTGATGTGAGTTTGCCGGTGTTTTTGGAACAAATACAATACACTTCATAACTGGTGTGCTTGAAAAATTTCTTGATCCACGCAAAGACTTCTGCGGGGGCATCAGCCTTGCTTTTCAGACCAACAACCGATGTCATACGGGAGAATATATCATGAATGACCAGCCCATAAAGACTGCCGTCAATAGCCGTTGGAAAAGGACCAACAAGATCAATTGCCACTACATCCCCCGGTTTACAAACAAGCTCACAGGAAGGAGAAACAACAGGAGTGTGACGGCTTTTCGCCAAAGAACAAGAATGACATTTGTGATAAAAAGAAGAGATGCGTTTTTCAGGCAAACCGAGCACACAGTTCTGATCAATAGAGCGATTGATAGTACGGATAGCTAGATGACCAAGACGAGAATTCCATAATTTGGCAGAGAGAGCTGACAGAGATGAACACGGAGTAGAGACACGAGAAAGATGAGTGTAAACAGACACAACAGAAATGAACCAACGGTGGTTGACAACATAAGAGGGAAAAACAACTCCGTCTTGCCATAGTCAAAAACCTTGAGAGAAGGAAATGGAGCCATCCCACTGGTCAAAGAAACCAACAGACAGCACCGTGCCCCAAACATTGGGGCAAAACAGAACGCGGGAAATATGTAGAGGGCCTGCCGAAGTTGGGAGAATAACCGTTCCAACCCCGACTATGGGAAGTTGTTCTTCCAACGCAACACAAAGCTGAGTGTCAGTTGGAGTGAAACTGACAAACAGATGACAGAGCGATGTTACATGATTAGTCGCTCCGGAGTCAATCAGAACATCGAGGGGTTTGTCGGGAGTGGATGAAAGAGAAGCAACCAAGGTCTCTGGGTCGGAATTGGTGACAAGGCGGTTGGACATGACAGACAACCATTTTGGCTTCCAGTCCGGATTCTTGGGGAGAGGATCCTCAGGAGGCGGGAGCTTTGCTTTGACAAGGGGGCAATCAGGCGCCCAGTGTCCCCACTCCCAGCAACTGGAGCAAGGGAAAGCAGGCGTCATGAATCACAATCCCCAAGCGTCAGCGGGGAACCCGGAAGACCTGGAGGCGGCGTTGTTTTGATGACCAGAAGATGAACCACCGCGCGACAAACGGCCTCAAGAACTTCCCCTCCCTTGAGAGGCAGACATGCCCATCACGGACAACTGTTGATTGACCGATGTGGCCAAAAGATGAAGACGCGTCGCCATGTTGAGGATGTTGGTTGACAAAATTGGGAGGCCCGGGATGATAGCCAAACAAGAGTCCACGGCATCAGCGACCTGCTGATGGTATTGATTGAGGCTGGAGTGGAAGGCAAGAGATAATAACTTATCTGTTGACCAACCCCCCAGCCGCTCCTCCAGATCCAACAAGCTCCTCTTGAGAGACTCATAACTTGCGGATACCAAGTCTGATGCATCTGGGGCCTGCGCAACGTCAGACCAACGGCTAAGGAGGAGCGACCAGGAGGGACTAGCAAAACGCCCCTTCAAAGAACAATAGGCCCCATGCGCCAACATCCTGTTGAGCAATGGGCGCAGCGCAGCATTGACAGAGAATTTGATTACTGCAAGCACCCCATTAGAGGTCGTTTGATCAACATCAGCCAAGTCGTCCTCGAAATACCAAGGGTTGGAGGTGACGCTGGACACGGTGTCCACAAGAGCTGAAGACCAGGCAGGGAGATTGGACCCATCAATAAGAAGTTGAGGGCGCAGCTCCGAACCAAGCTGTTGCCATTTTAGCTGGTTTGAGACAGACGAAAGGGCTGGTCCAGACTCAATCTTTTGAGCAGCGCGGGAAGACAACAATGCCATGAGCATGTATTTCAACAGATCTCCATCCATGTTTTCAAGACCTGTCCGCCGAATTTGTTCTTGCAGCAATCCGGTGAGCACTTCTGGCGCCACATTTGAACTATCAATGACATGATCCGGACGCACATTAGGAGGAATTTGCGGGATAGAGCCCAAAGTTTGGTTGGCGGAACAACCAGAATCATTGGTACTGGCCAGGGGAGGATCAGGAAGGACCGATACACGCGGCTCGTCAACCCTGGCCGCATTACGGTTGGGAAGTGGTGTGCTAGGGGCAGAGGGACCCGTCACAATAGGAAATGGAATGGAAGAGGAACAAGGGCCGGAGGAAGAATTAAAATTAGGCAGAGGGGGGTGAAGATTCTGAGGGTCGGAAATTGGAAAATCCGGCGGGTCCTTGGAAAATGCATCAGAACTGGCCAGAAGATCACGGATTGCTGACATGATGGACAAGATTTCCTGATGAGATGAATCAATGAAGGAATGGAAAAAAGAAGAGTCTGGCGTAGCACGCGGAGAGGCAGTAGGCCGGGGACGAAATGAATCGTGAACAGAAACGCGAGGTGGGGGTGGTGGAGTTACCCGGGCGGTAAAATCAGGAACGTTAAGCTCAGGATGTGTCGAGCGAGTGTTAGGAACCATGAAATGGTGAACACCAAAATGAAGAAAGACCAAAGTGTAAAAAAAAGGATTTAAGCGAGATAATTAAGGTTGCCGCTGGTAACAGCGCGGGCACATAACCTGATATTCGAGAATCCTAAAAATGTGGAGATGTGATGGAAAAACTCCCCCAAGGGAAAAGAGAAAATATATTTTGGAGA
The DNA here is from genome assembly GCA_002873125.1 of Puccinia coronata f. sp. avenae. Classification (NCBI taxonomy): domain Eukaryota; kingdom Fungi; phylum Basidiomycota; class Pucciniomycetes; order Pucciniales; family Pucciniaceae; genus Puccinia; species Puccinia coronata. Next base: position 728,596 of record PGCI01000006.1, read on the forward strand.
AAACAAAGCTATTTATATAGCAACTAAATACATAATTGGGTTGATGAGAAACCGGAAAAAGGAATGAAAGATGATGATCTACATAAGAATAAATGAGAGACGTGTCAAAAGAAATAGGGAAAAGAAGAATAAGGACTAAAACTATAATAAAATATAAATTAATAAAAACACGCCATAACAAGGTGCGCGAGGATCCAGCTCTCGAGAAGTTGCCCAAGTTGAAGGAGATCTTGTGGCGCCTGCACGATTTTGGGACCATCGTGGAGGTCAACCGTGCGATAAAAGTGTATGCGCTAGCCTTACACCTGGGATGTCGGTGAGACAAATAAAGAAGAGTAATATTTCAGTGGTGACAATGAAAGCAGGATGAAGAAAATAAGAAAAGAAAATGATGTAAACAGACAGAACAGGAACAATGAAAAAAAGACAAGAAAGAGAAGTGTGAAACGTACCTGGGATGTCGGTGAGACAAATAAAGAAGAGTGAGGAAAAGAAGGTTCACCGGCATCCCAGAGAGGAGTCTTTAAGAGAGGAAAAAAAAACTCAATACAAGCATCTGGTATCTAAATATGCTAATATCGGATAGCCCTAACCATAACAAAAAGCAGGCAACATTGGGCGTCTGATGACAATGTACATGTGGAAGAAATGGTCTCTCATGTTGCAGGGCATGACCGGGCTTGACAAATCTTGATCCTCTCTCCCCCAGATGGTCGTGTTTCTCAATCACGTCGTGCCTCCCTCGCTTAGCAAGTACATCCGGCACAACCTTCTCAACTCTCCAAGCGGTCGCCCAGGCCTCTTTATTCCCAAAGACGCTCATCTTGACCGCCAAACCAACTAGCTGAAACATTTCTACCTATGGAGCAGAGCCGGCCCTGATATTCCTGAACTTGAAGAACTCTCTGCTGTGAACCTGCCCCTGGTGATTGTCAACTGCCACACACACAAAAAAAAAGGGGGGGTTGACTTGTCATGCAGATATGATTGCATTGCAGATCCGCTCAATGTACAACAGCCTGAAATGTGAGGAAGGATGTGAGGTGGTATACCAGCCTTGCGACAAGGTTCTGGAGACGAACTTGTTAGAGCGCATTACGCGAATGGCGCACTGGAAGGATGTGCTGGACAGGAACCCAATCAACCATCCGCAACATCAACACACGGTGCCCAAGTGCAAGGACATTGCAAAGGTGTCAACAAACTCCAAAAAGATTTCATCGCCACCAATGGGAACATGGGCCGCCTCAAAACTCATCTTTTGTGGGAACCCGTCCCCGGCAAAAAATACAGAATTCAAGTATCCTCCTATCCTTCTAATGTCAACCAGGGGAACGACTCGGAGGAGGAAGATAGCGACTAAGGTTGCGATCCGGACCCTGAGGATCCGGCGATATCCGATTGGATACCGGGTCGGGTCGGGTCACGGACGGCTTGCTAGCAATCCGGTATCCGATCGGATCTTGAGGATAAGAGGGGGGGTGTAGACTGGTGCAGATAACAGCAGTATAGGCTGCCTTTTTAGCACTTGCGGTTACTTTAGAAACAGATGAAACGAGTGTATTGATTTCTTTACTCCACAATCAAGATAAAAAAACAAAACTAAGTGTTGATTGGCACATCATCTACATCAATCAGCTTTTCAGAAAGCCAGTTCTTCAGGCAAATGAGAGATTGGAGAGTGTTGGGGTTCAATTGGTTTCATGTGTAGTCTTGGATGTATCGACCGGAAGAGAAAGCTCGCTCGGTCGGAGCGCTTGAAGCAGGTACTGCAAGGAATGTGCGAGCCATATTTGAGAGGGTAGGGAACTGTTTGTTGTTGGCATTCCAATAGGAAAGAGGATTGTAGGCCTCATCTTTGCAATCGGAGCTTAAGTAGACTTCGACTTCTTCATCAAGAGAAGTGATTTTTAGCTTCTTAGTTTTGTAAATGCTTGATCGCATAGTATCTTGAGTGATTGGCTTGGTTTCTCTGTTTTTCTCTGGATTGTTTTCACCTCGCTTATTGGTAAATTGCTTGGCCTCATTTTTGAAGGTCTGGATGATTGACTCTTTGCTGAGTCTTAGTAACTGAAGAACCTCGGGTGTGAGAAGAGTTGCTTTGACGCGGGGATCAAGAATCATCAAACATAGATAGACTGGTTTTTCAATTGCTGCATAGAAGTAGCTCTCCAGCTTGTCGATCATGTCTCTTGCAGATGGGATCATTTCTTGCACATCATATGTCCTACATGCCTGTTTTTCACAAAGAACAAAACAAAGCAAGTCAATATTTGCTCAATTATGTGTTGGTTGTGTGAAATACTTACCTCGTTGAGCCGTTCTATCAAGCAGATATACACAGGTGCTGCCAAGACTCATGAGGTCGTTTTGTCCGGCGAAACTACTTCAGTTGCTTTGTTTAGAAGTTCTAGAAAGCTGCAGAGTTGTTTGACTTTAGCCCATTCATCCAGGGTGAGACTGTATTTGTCGGTCAAGTTGTTGGTTTCACAGAAGACTGTGATGCATGCACGGAGTTTGGATGCTCTTTTGAGCATGAAGAAAGTAGAATTCCATCTTTTTGCAACATCTTGAACCATGGCAAGCCGCTTTCCAATTATGCCGTTGGTGATTTCAAGGAATGACGATGCTTTTTGAGGGGAACGCTTTAAGAAAGTTGTGAAGCCACTGATGCGAGTGATGATGCTGGAGATGTCGAGTTGGTCAGGTTGGTCGTTCAAAATACTGGATAAACCACCAGGCAAGGCTGGCAATGGTGGTTGTCTGGAGAAAGCTTTGATTCCAGCTTGGGCGGCAAGATTAATCACATGTGCCATACAGCCAAGCATGCAGTTCTTTGGATCAAAGGAAATGAGATTGGGCAAGTGATTTGCCATGGTTCCGTTATTTGAAGCATTATCCGCCGTGATACAGAAGACTTTGTCATGAATCTTGTATTTTTTAAGCACTGAGACTAGGTGAGTTGCTAAAGATACTCCGGTGTGACTTCCTTTGAGTAGTTCGGCAGCTAAGATGACTGAATTTAAAGAATAATCCTTCCCAATCCAGTGCGCAGTAACTCCGAGTATAGAAATGTTGCTAGGAGATGTCCAGGTGTCGCATGTGAGGCTGATTTTGCTTTGTATTTGAGCAAACTTGTTTCGGAGGACTTGCTGTCCCTGCTGGAAGACTTTTTTGATGAAGGAAGCCAGGGTGTCTTTCCCACAAACAAGAGACTTAGTTGCCGGATTGCAAAGTCTAAGGAGTTCTCGGAAATCTGGGTGGTTGATGGTGTGGAAAGGAATGTTACACTTGATGAAAAAGCAAGCAATTGTTGATGTTAAGGAGTCTCAATCAAGTTTTTTAGCTATCTTTCCGGTCTGTATGAACTTCGTGATTGCGCCGGTTTCGGATTTTCCTTCGTAGATGCAATGTTGTTGGTCCAGGTGGTTGCTCATGCTCTTGGTCGATCACTTTTTGTCAATTGCAAGTTTTGCAAGGCAAAGGTTGGCGCCTCCCGGAGTCCTGTTTGCCTGGCAGACATTATACAAAATACCGTCAATTGTTGTTGGCTTGAAGTATTGCCAGACCCAGCTTTTTTTGCTGGCATCTTGGCTTGCGGAATTGCTGGGTGGTGGTAATGCTTCAATGCCAGAGCTGGAGTCACTGTCTACTTCTTCAATGGTGCGTTTAGACTTCATTTTTGAGCTTTTAGAAATTGATATGAGAGGTGGGAAGCGGGCAGTCTATGCTGTGGAGATACTGTGATGGGTGGTGCACTGGTGATCAAAAGAAAGTACGCTGTAGCACACACGCGTGTGTCATAATCACGTCACTAATGCCAGCCAAGTTTTTTTTTTCTTGCGGGCAAAAGATCCGGTAATACCCGGCATCGGAGCCGGATATGCCGGATCCGGATCTCGGGCCAGTGATATCCGAACACGACCCACCGGATTGCAACCTTAATAGCGACTGATCTGAATGAATGAGCTCCCATTGCCTTCTGTGCTGACACTGTGGGTGCCTCTCCTTACTGCTTGTACACTTGCCCATGGATTAGCTCCTCCCCACCCCCCCTGCAAAATGAGCACGGTACCAATATACTCACATTTACCATTATTTACATTTTTAGACTTGCGCAAGTGTCCAGAGTCCACCCATAAAAGAATGAAGCGTTTGACCAGTGATTTTTTCCATTTTTGTTATTACTGGCCGTCAGGTTTTTGGACACATCTCGTCCAAAATGCTATAGTTACCCCCATAAACCCATGATACCTGGGATGAATATATCACCTTTTAAACTCTGATACCCACCGCATAGCTTCTATCAAGCTGTTTCACATGCACTGTACATAGTCAACTTGTCAAGTCCCAATCCAACCCGTTCTGATGGGGTTGGACCCTGTTTTACAGTGCCCCGCATGACCTTTTGACTACCCCGTGCCCGCAAAAAAAAAAAACTTTGAGCGGTATGTCAAAGCACATGAGACACTCAAAACTCATGTACTATATATTTTTGAGCTTTTTAGAAGCAGGGCATTCAGAAAATTATCATCCCCATGTCTGTATGACGCTCCAAAAAAAAGTTTGAAATTTTGGGTTCCAAATATTTGGAACACCCGGTTATAACTGCATACTATGCAGTTATAGCTATGTATTATGGACTTATAGGGTATCGGATATGCGTATACAACCTCTTATTGCATAATTTCATGTATTTATAGCTATTTACATAAGAAAAAGTTGGCTGACTCTATCCGGCGATAAAGCTCACATCCATCAAGGCAGTTTTGGGGATGCGCCAATGAGATGAATACTTTTGCATGGCTTTCTGCGCTGCAGGACCTGTTAAGCCAAGAGCGTAGGCTGAATGCTGGCGATTGATTTTACAGAAAAACTTGCGTATTGTTGACAGCGGACATGAGCGTTGTGACTTCTCAAAGAGTGCTTGAGACTCTTTCCATGCTTGACAGGTGTGACTCTGTCTGCAATAATCTAAATATGTAAACAAGTGTGATTCAGCAAAAGCAATATGATCAGCAGGACATAAAATCAATCAGAACAAAAAACCAACCAACCTGACTTGACATAAGCCCAAAGGAGCTCGATTGGGTTCAGCTCACAATGGAATTTGGGAAGTAAAAGGCATATGAGACCAGCCTCTTCAACAATGGTTTGAAGGAGAGGTCGCTTGGCCTGGAAGTCCGATTGGGAAGCCATGATTTGTAACCAACAGCAATCTTTAACTTTTGAAGGCGGTTCTGTTTGAGTGTTTGTAGAGCCAAGTATTTCCCTGACACATTGCTCTTGATTGACAAAATAGCCTTTGTTCTCTGCCTGCTTAGCCAAATTAGCTGCCCTGACTTCAGCTTCTTTGGCAGCAGCACTTGCCGCGCATTCTTTGCATTTGAGTTGTAGTATAGGTAATTGGGAAGCAAACCGCACGCAAGAGTAGTGTTGCCAAATTCCCCGTTTGGAACGCACTTGCTCAATTCCTTTGGGCTGGCCGGCAAGCAATGGGATGTGATAATTGATTGGGAAGCACATTGATTGTCGTTGACCGCGCCGCTCTTCTGGGATGTGCAGATTATCAACTGGAATAACTGTGTCACAAAGGCAAGCCTGTTTTCCACCTGGCTTGAGATTCATATTTTGGGCACGAAGAGCATTTGGTGCATAAGCTCCATGAGCCAAGGAGCAATCAAATACAAAAACCCCTCAACAACCAGGGTTGGTTGCTTCAAAGATATGAATTGCCTTTTCTGCTACTTGCTTGCAAAGCTGGTTCATATCCCACCAAGGATCTCCCTGGGAGCCGGGATAGATGACTGTTGCTGCATCATTTGCTGAGAGATTATGTGCCTTCTTGTCTTCAAGCAAGACAACCAAGCGACCTGTAGATTTGACAATGAAGTCCGAGATATGAATCAACCAACCAAGACTTTTTGAGCGGATTTTGCTTGTTCCTGGCAGTAGCCATGACAGTGTTGGCCTTTCTTTGGCGTGGATGGTTGATTCGTCATGATACACAAAGACGTTCTTGGTGTTATTGCCAAGTATGTCAGGATCCACAAGAAGTGGTACCTTGCAATCTGGACCGTCATATTTTTTTGAGTATGATCACAACTGAGCTACATCCTCAATGAACTTCTTTCGCAATTCCACGACATCATCCCTTTCATGCCCATCATAATATATTAACTTGCGGTGTCTTTGGGCTTGGAATCCTAGTTTGTACATCCATCTTGTAGTGGTGTCTAGACTGATTGATTTATTGCCATACTGCGGCAGTACGTTCTTCACTGCATGTTCATAAAATGAGCGTGGGGTTACCTATTTTCCATTTCAATGTAAGCTAAATAGTTTATCATACCAAAAATGAAGTATCAGAAAGGATGCATACGTTTCCTGGCTTTTGTTCTGCTGCCCAACTTAACAGTGCTTTGAAGATTGCAGGGTTGTTCAGGATTGATTTTTGAGCCGCCCCTTTTCCCATTGAACCAACATGCAACTCTTTAAATTTCAAAACATGGCAGGCCTGGGCACAAAGACGCCTTGCTTGGCTTACACTAGTTGTGAATTTCTTTTTTCCAGTTTGAAGGCGGCGGTTGGACAAAGCAGCAGCTGTTAAGGATACTGCAATGGCAGGCTTCGGCACGCCATTCATGCAATTTTCATGTCGCAAATTATTGAATTCTTCAAGCTCATCAATCTCTAGCCTTGGATACTTGAAACCCTTTTCTTTTTTTTGCGGCAGCGGTACTTGGTCTTCAGAAAGTTGATTGTATTGTTAAGCTCTTCAAACTCCCTCTTGAACATTGCTACCTCATTGTAAGCAGGTTTCCGAGGATTGGCAAGGTAATCTTGCACTCTGGAAGCAACATGGTTGTCGTAGTCCTCTTCATTGGCTCTCGACTCAATCTGATCAGGTGATTCATGCCTGCTGTTGCTATCTTCTTCTTCAATATTTTTTGATGGTTCGGCTTTCTTGAGGAAGTTTTCCATAATGTTATTATTCTTTCCGATTGCTTCAATTCTCTTTTTCTTGTAGGTATGTTTTGTTGTTTGAGGAAGCTTCCTAGGGACCCGTCGATTTGAGTTGGGATTGGACAAAGAAACTGGTAGACAATAGCCTGAATTGCCCGACTTGAGCTTGCGTCTCTGTGGCTCACCCGCATTTGAAAAAGAGATTGGTCATAGGATGGGTGCAACTTCATCCAAGTCTTCTTCATTGCTAGATCCATCAGATTTGTTACACCATTCCATGATTTGATGTGATTCGTCCATCAAAGCTAAATCATGATCGTAGTTGTTGAACACGTCCTCTTGAGAATGATCCTCATCAACCAAAACTGGATCGTCCTCGTTGTTGTCAATAACGATAGGCCTCTCTTCGGTGGTTCCGCTGACTCTGACCTTGTTCTTTTTTTTTCTCTTGATGCGTTCCTGAATTGCAAGCTCTTGTGCTGCCCAAGCTTCAGCAGCTCGTCGAGCTCTCTGCGAACAAGCAGCTTTAGTGACAACCATTGTTAGTAAGTACAGAGGTTGTTACCGCGTAGTTGCTTGCGCCTTCAGCCAGGGGAAGGACTTCCAATACAAAAATACCAAACACTTATTTCAAATTTCTGATGTTTGCTATCATACACAGGGTCTTTTCTGACATTTTTCTTGCAAAAACAGTCAGAGGAACCATTTAAAACCGGTGCCAAAAAAAATTAAAAAAAATATGAAACATTTGGAACACCCCTAGAGGGGGTAGTCAAAAGGTCATGCGGGGCACTGTACCCCCAAAAAATATACACTTGTCTGCAGTTCTTCTCCTACTCTTTTTGACTCAAAACGTCGTAAAGAGGCCAAAAATATATGTACAGTGCCCGGAAGATGAAACTTGTGACATCTCTGAAAATTTATTCTTTGCCCGCGAGCCCAACTACGAAATTACTCCACAACCAACAAACAAAGCGGTCATCAAGATTTCAAAACATCGACCGATTCCTGATTTTTTCTGCTAGTACCGATCCTACAAACGTCAGCTTCATTGGCATGTCTTTTTTTGTTTTGTAACCTCACTAACAAAGATTTTAGAAACTGAAAAATAAACAAATAGATAAAAATCAATCAAACAAACCATGCAATGTCTGGTATCTTGTCTGAATCACCTTTTCATGCTTGTTCTCTACGACTACACCTGATTTTTTTTCTCAAATGTCCCTCCTTTTCTGTCAATAATTTTTTTTGTATTAACGGTTTTTTTCTTCCGGCCACTGTACAAAGTAAGATTACTTGCCGTCCGCAACTGTGCCCTCCCGGCATCAGCTGGCCCATTATCCGGGCCTGGGCCCCCTGGACATGTGTTTAACTGCCCATCTCGACGTGGTTGATTTTGCGCAATAAGTTGAATCTGTATAGAGCTGGGCACTGTGCTTAAGTTGCTCTCCACACATGTCACAAGCTGAGGCTGCGGGTCAATTCCCAGCAAGTCAGACGGATGCATGTTTTTGATGTGTCACACCATCGGCCCGGGTGTACCGTGGGGAGCCTCCCCGGGGGAGTCCAAGACCTCAACTATCGAGATTCGAGGCTGAGGCCAAACTCAACGCACCCTTGACACACTTCGCCATGGACGACCACCAACCATCGCATGGAACAGCGTCCTTTCTTTCGTGCGTGGCTAACCTGTCCAACACCATCCTCGTAAGTCTTTTTTTTCCTGTTTCCAGAAGTTGACGTCCATGAGATCTAATCATAGTTCTGAATTTCCTGCACACAGGGCACTGGGATGCTAGCCATGGCACATGGTTTCGCACAGGGAGGCCTCATCGTCGGCTTCATTACCGTCATCATATGCGGATCCATGGCCTACCTGGGACTGTATCTCCTATCGCTCTGTGCTGCTCACCCCTCCATCTCCAAGCGGGCCGCATCCTTCTCTTCCATATCTAAACTCACTTATCCGCAAGCCTCGACCTTCTTCGACCTAGCTATTGCTATCAAATGCTTTGGAGTCTCGATATCCTACCTCTTGATTTTCGGGAAATTAATGCCTCAGGTCTGTCCTTCTTCTCATTTTCTGTCTTATCCTTTCCAGTTGATTATATAAAAAAAAACCAATCCTCTCTTGACGATGAAATTTAGTTAAAGCTCTGATTTTAACATCAGGTCATTCTGAGTTTCAAATCCACCACCTCCTTGCTTCTTCTTGAGACCAAGACTGAAAATATACTTTGGCTTCTTGACCGAAGGTTATGGATCACCCTATCAATGCTCGTCCTCGTCCCCGTCTCATTCCTCCCAACATTAGATTCATTGAGACATATCTCTTATGTGGCCCTCATCGGTGTCGTGAACTTGATCATCGTCGTCATCTTCAAGTTCTGCTTCTCATCTGATCCACTCCCCTCCAAATCTTCTGGGGCCGAGATTCATTGGATCAAGCTGGATTCCTCTTTCCTCACCGCCTTACCTCTCTTCGTTTTTGCGTACGTTTAGGTATATCTAATTATCCTTTCTTCTTCTTTTCGCCACACTCCCAATTCATATATCTGTCTTGAAAAACAATACTGATCATCCTGAATTGCATTCTGATCACGCTTGTTTTGTCATCCCATAGGTACACATGCGCCCAAAACCTCTTCTCGGTTCACAATGAAATGATAGATGTGAATACCCAGAATTCGATCGATTCCCGATTCTTTAAACTGAAGCTGACGGCCGCAATTTTCTTGGATTGCATATTTTGGTTGGTAATAAAATAGAATTCACCTCGTCAGATGAAGTCGGTTTTACTCACGTGCATTGGGAGTGCGGTTGGAACGTACGAAATTGTGGGAGTCTTGGGATATCTAACATTTGGATCAAAGGTAAATAGGGTCTCTGTCTACACTTAAAAGCCTCTTTTCAGTCCACAAATACGAAAAAAAAAGCTAAAGCGTCATACTAATTATGTGGAAAACAAAAGGTTTCATCGAACCTGATCTCAGATTATGAAAGCTCGATATTTATATCGATCTCACGGTTAACGATTTCGATTCTCGTGTTATTTTCGTACCCGTTACAACTATTTCCATGTCGGAGTTCGCTGATCAAAGTCATGAATCACAAGCTGAGCCACGATACTCGTCCGAAAATGCTGCATGACTCCCTCCCTACCACTAGTCCGGATCTCGAACGTGAAGAAGATGCAGAAGGATCAGGAGCAGAGGACGAGGAAGATGCAACGTTGACCCATGAACCGGCTTCTGTAAAGCTCTACGTCGGTATCACTGCATTTCTCTTGCTGGGAAGCTTTCTTATCGCAGTCAATGTCGAACGATTAGAAACGGTTGGTCATCTCGCATCTATTATATTCTTACAGACCATATTATCGATTCGAACAGCAAAGGAACAAGGCTGACGCTTCTTACATTTCTCCTCTCACTACAAAAACAGGTTCTTGGCTTTGTGGGCTCAACAGGTAGCACCACGATTTCATACATCTTACCGGGCTTATTCTTCCGGAAGTTATTCCCTGCGGAGGGTCAGCAGTCTGGACCTCCCCCGAGTCCAGATCACATCGGGCCCAGCTCGGATCGATATTTCGATCACCAGCACCCCCAGGGGACAGAGGATCACGAAGAAGTGCACGGTGCTCCTCATTCGCTATCTGAACCCCAGCAGCTGGAACACTTGATTGAGCCCCGCCAGCTCGCCCTCTTGCGGAAACTCTCATACGCCCTGGTCCTGGCCGGGTTTGTCATCATGATCGTGTGCTTCAGCTTGAATATTCATGACGCTTTCTTCTAGCTTGAAAGCTGTTTTCTTACGCGCTTGGTTGGAGCGGTCGTTTGTTCATTGAAACGAACAAACAAACAAAAAATTAACTGCCATACTTGTGAATACGCATTTTCTTATGGTCTTTCTCTTCTTTTTTTTTAGTTTTCCTGACAGGTAGTGTTGATAATGTTGTGGATTCGTGTTGCAAATTGATTGTACTTGGCATTTAAACCGCTCTTTTCTCATCATGGTGCAGCTTGTCTTTTTTCTATGTTTTGTATCTGTTGGTTTTATGGAGCCAGTGTTCGTGACAGCGTTAGTGGAAGAGTTGCGTCCCATCGACAGGTTCCTTAATGTGTACAGGTTCTGAGGAACTGGTGGTGCGAAAATTTCCCACCCAGTTGACATTATGTGTGTGTCCAAGGGCGCTCTAAGTTTGTGAGGCACTGCCACAACTTTGTCACAGAAAGCTGATGACTGCCTTTGCAAACACCACTCCAGGCAAATACGCGCACCGTAATTTACCCCGATTTTACAATTAGCGGGGAGTTCTCATGGGTTTCATGGTGTGACTCGTGAACCCTCGAAGGATTTCATGGGCAAATTTGTATACAATGCAACTGGATTTCCTTTCACCGTCAACAGTGAGAAGTCAACATTTAAGTCTTTTGTTACATGGTATCAATCTAAGGGTATATATTTTGAAGGAAAAGAAGCCAGCGGATGCGGCAAGCCGTTATTTTTAGGAGCCTGCGGTAGCGGTATTTAGTAGTACTATTGCGTGAAGGGATTGGGAATGTCAACATGTTGAGATCACGAATAGCCAAGTGGATTGAAAGGGTGATCACTTACACCACCACCATAGCCTCCCCCATAGCCTCCACCATAGCCTCCACCATAGCCTCCACCATAGCCACCTCCGTAGCCACCTCCGTAACCACCGCCGTAGCCGCCGCCGTAACCTGTGCCATAGCCGCCGTCATAGCCGCCACCGTAACCACTGCCATATCCACCTCCGAGACCGCCCCCAAGACCGATTCCGACGCCTAGGCCAAGACCGATGCCTCCGCCGAGGAGGGGTGTAGGCACTGCCAGAGAGAGGCTTACGCTGGAGAGGACGGCACAGACGGAAAGGAGACCCGTTTTGAACTGCATTGTGAGAGAGATGATTTTGCGGTGATGTGAGGAGTTGCGCGTTGGGTAAATTGAGTGGGTGTGAAGATGATTATCGGGAGGGAGAATATAGGTCAAGAAAGAGTATATATCAATTAAAGAAGTCTAGAGCTGGTAGCTACTATGATTATTATTATAGGAAACAAGGCAAGTGAGGAGAACCTGTGAAAGATGTGGTGAAGGTGAAGTGATCGGATGAAGCTCTATGGTTTGCTGAGTGAAGAGGGAAGGAAAGGACCAGGGTGAAGGCTCATTTATAGGGAGATGCTGCTCACTCGAAAGAGGTGGGATTATCACTGTGTATAGCAACTAATGTAGAGAGAATGGGTGCCAGCCTAAACCAGGCTGGACCGATGACTGTTAGGACCAGCTTCATCCATATGCAGGATCGTGTTCCAAGCTGCAAGGACCAGAACAGTTTCAGAGGCGATGATGGCCTCGTGGTTGGCGAGCACACTCGACGTGCAATCTGGATCGATGGTTGGACGACGCCCTCATCGATTCCAAAGCAACGGAGAAATAAGGGAAACAACTCGTTCAAGAACAACGGACCAGACGGACAGCTTGGACCAGAGATATCTGGGCGCAGCCGTAGAGGCAAGTAACTTTGTAAACAAGTGATACATGGTGTTGTCAGTGGGTTTGAAGTTGAACTGTCTGCATATGATCCATCTTCAGCTACTATCGGCAAGGTGACCATCGAACCAGATCGAATCACCGAGCGGGTGCCGCTAACAATATGTGTTTTGGATGTAGGCCCATTCACATCCATCAAGTAAAGGCTGTTAATGGCCACACTTTTTCAAATGGGATTGGCATGTTGAAAATACTAGAGATCTACTTTCTATATAAGAGAAATAGGGTCTGGGGGCCAAACATACCCTGTAAGGTTTGTATTGACCCTGTTCATGCGCTGTAACGCTCCGACGTCGACCGCATTGCTACAATTGAGATGCAGCAACGCACCAAGGTCGGTTGCATCCATTCATTTTTTTTTTTTGGTACCAACGCATGTCTCACGAGGTTCTGAAGAGGTGTTCTCGGCAGAGCTCAACAGTTGTACAGACTACAACCCGCTGAGGATGGTAGGCACTACTGCCAAGGTCCTCATCAGCCGGCAGGTCGCTACTGCCAAGTTCCTCCTTGCCAGGCAGGTAGCTAGCTACCTTCCGGCCGAGGAGGGCTTATTGATAGATAGCTACCTGTCTGCCAAGGAGGGCTAGTTGACAGGTAGCTACCTGTCTGCGGAGGAGGATATTGGCAGGCAGGTAGCTACTGCTGAGGTCCTCATTGCTAGGTAGTAACTGCCGGGTAGCTATCTACCAATGAGGACCTTGGCACTGGCAGACATGTAGCTATAGTACTGCCGAGGTCCTCCCGGCAGGTAGGTAGCTCCCTGCCAATGATGACCTCGGCAAGAGCTACCTGCCAATGATGACCTCGGCAGGCAAGGAGCTCCCTGCCAATAAGGACCTCGGCAGGCAAGTAGCTCCCTGCCAATAAGGACCTTTGCAGGCAAGTAGCTACCTGCCAGTACAGACCTCGGAAGGCAAGTAGCTACCTGCCAATAAGGACCTCTCCAGGCAGGTAGCTACCTGCCAATGAGGTCCTTGGCATACAGGTCGGTCAGGTAGCTGAGGTCCTCCTGGGAAAGCAGGTAGCTACTTTCAAGGTCCTACTTTTGGAAGGCAGATAGCTACCCGCCAGAGCCTCCTTGCCAGGCAGCTACCACCTGCCAAAGTGTTTGGTAATCTATTTGCCAAAGAAGACTCCTTGGCAAATAGTGAGCTGCTGAGGAGGACTTCTCACCAGGTAAGGTGCATAGCTACCTCCCAAGGATGACTCAGAAGTGACTCAGCAGGTGAATGATGACTCAGCAGGTGGTACCGTGGTACCTGAGAAGGATAACTCCTCAGCAGCTATGAAAAGAAATTAAAAAACCCAAAGTTAAAATTTAAAATTGACAATTCATTGCTGATGAAGGAGCCAGTTTACTGATTAAATTATGCTTTTGATAAAGCAAAACTGATTCTGGTGCCCATCCTATCTTACTCTATCCAAAGAATGTGTTTCTATTCTATCAACATCATTCAAACCAAATTCATCCCTTTGAATGAGTTAAGATGGTTTTACCTAAATTACTGCCATGAGTAGATCTCAACTAAGTTCATGTTCATTTTTCTTTCAATAAGATGTATCACTCACATTTTTCTGATCCATTCCAAAATGCTTCTCAATTTCCTTTGAACATCCTGATGGATGTGTTAGAATGACCAAAAATTTAAAATGATGGATGCTCAGAAGTCCCTTGAAAATGTGTCTTGAATTAAAAATACTTTCCAGTGAAAGCATATCATTTCACTGATATTTAATCTGCTTTAATTATTTCAAAAATCAGAATAATAGCCATAGATTTTCATTCCCTTCACTGTCAGAATCTTAAATTCCAAAATCAAACTTGAAGACTGTGGTGTATCAAGGCCATTAAAATGCCTCATTGGAGGACTACTCATCTCAATTTGGGTATTCCACTTCAAGTTCTCATAAGCTCATTATCATCAATTTAAATCATCTCAAGAAGGCTACTCACTCACAAAGGAAATATATGGTCAAAGGATGACTTAGCAAAATGTACCTGGTGTTGTGGTGAAGACTTGATGACTTGGGCATCAACACTTTATGTCCATATGTATTTACCATGACAGCCTGGCTGAGAATGGGAGTTCATTGAGACAAGTCAATGACAGCCATTCACATAGCCATAAAACCTGGCTCAGATGGCCACATCTGAGTTAACATTGGATGTGGCCATACAATTTAAACTTGGGTGCCCTCCACTGAGTGAATTGTTGCCCACAATAATTCACTCAGTGGTGGGCACCCAAGTTTAAATTGGAAGGCCACATCTGATATTAAATTGGGTGTGGTCATCCAAGCCAGCCTTGCTGGCAGTGTCAGCATTTAAAAGAATTTAATGTTTAAACAATGAACTGGAACTCATCAAGCTTTAAAACTTGAATGACCTGCCAAGTCATTGAGGTTTATGTTGATTTCTTCCTCTTATGGATTTTTTGTTGGTCATCTGATATTCAAAGGATATTGGTGAGAGATTCTGACCAAGATATCTTACTGAAGATTTCTCATCAAGTGATCTTGGTTACAAGATAAAAAAATCAAAAAGCACTTGCAATGAAAATTTTATTTCCTTACTGAAACAGCTTGGTGACCAGTTTGACTGCTCATCATAATTTCTTGGTCAGCAGATAATCTTTTCAACAAGATCTTGCATTCAGAAGATAAAATTCTCACCAAGAGACCTTGGGAAGCATATCTTTTCATTAAGACAACTTGGTGAGACAAAAAACTGCTTTCTGATCTGTCTAGGCAAGTAAAAAAGCTGATCAAAAAACAGCTCTGGTAGAGACATTGCATCATCCATTTTCATTTCCTGCTTTAATCACCATTCTATGAAAACTGCCCTGGGGGGCTTTGGTTCTCTTATGCATCACCATTTTATTAATTTTTACATAAGATTTCCTGAAATGATTTGTTTAAGTTGAAGGTTAGACAAGAATCCAAGACCTGAGGCTGTAATTGTTATTTTGTTTATTGAAATTCAATCAATTCTAAATTTATTGAGCACAAAGTAATTCCAACACATTTACTTAAGTTCCAAAACTTAGACTCTATAAGAGTCCACTGACACTTATTACTGCCAGTACCAGAAAATCTGACTTGGATTCATCCAAGTACACATTGGATGTGGTCATCCAACTCAAATGTGGGTGGCATTTCACCAAGTACATTGACAGCCAATCCAAACTTGGTGGCCAAACACCCAGGCCACTGAGTTTTAATTGTTTGGCAATTCACTTGGTGGTGAGTGCCCAACTTTGAATCAGATGGCCTAATTCAATATTAAATCAGATGCAGCCATCTGAGTCAGATTTGATGGCAGTTTATATGAAGTAAGTGTAGTGAATGCTTTTCTGTTATTCTCCCAACTTTTATCAAAAAAGAATAGCATCAAATTGCTTCTCCTGATGATTTGAATTGATCTTGATTATTTTATCCAGGATTGAATGTTTGGATCTTTGGCTTTTTTCAGAACATATACTTTCTAACTGTTGGTTGAACCTCATATTGGTCTGGAACAAATTGAAAAGTAAAGAACTCAAATATATTTGTTTTCCAACCAATGGCATGAGGAAAAAAATGAGAGTGAATAAAATCACAAAGAGGGAAGAATGTGAAACTGGAGCAAGAAAAAGAGAGTTGGCAAGATGAGTGAATTCTCAAAAAATGAAGCAGAATGATAATGGATCTATATTTTCAACCTTGGTTTTCCAACCAATTTGGTGTTGGGACATGACAAAAGTGACTAATTGACACAAAGAGAGCAAGCTTTAAACCCAACAGAAAACACAATAGAAATGAGATACAGACAGAATGAGGAGAAGCACACTGATCTATAAAATCATCCAGGTTTAGGTTTCAAGATTTAAATATCTCACTCTTCCCTGCCAAGCTGTAGGCTACAGCTGGGGGAAAGTTATTTTCTCAAACCTTGAGTTCAACAGAAAGAACTCCTTGAAAGTCATAAAAGGGCATAAGATAACTGATTTGAATTCTAAAACATTACATCTACAACAATTCTTTTACTTGAAGAATTGAGGTATAATTGTATTGAATTCCACATTGTGCCCCCTTTGACTTTTAACTCCCCCAAGACCCCAAATTGGGGGCTATGCCCTTGTTGTGGTATAAAGAAATATGCTTTTTTGAAAGCGTCTCCTTCAATCGTTGACTTCTCAGGAGAAAAAAAAAAAAAAACCAGCGCAAGAAATATGGGGGAGCTGGTTGGTGGTCTGAATCTTCCCTTGTTTGCCTGTTAACACCCTCGCATCCGTCGTTCCTCTCACACGCGAAATGGTTGGCCAAATGCCATTTTCTTGTGTCTAATCGGCAGATTACTTGAGATCATTTTTCTCTGCCCCCCGCCCTCCCATCGACGTACTACAAGCTGTCAACATTACACTTTTGCTTTTTTTTTAGAAGGGCTGTGATTAATGAAAGCTTTTCCATTACCAATAGCATCAAGATTTCACTGGTAGCTGTGTGCGTCAATTTGATGAATAATTGGCAGATGGTAATCGGCAGGTGAGAATGTGCATTGTGCAAGAGATGAATCAAGTCATCACTTTTCTGGTGCAAGTGACTATTTCCTTACCTGATCATGGCGGCAGCAGCATAAGTGTTACAACACTCAAGTGGGCATCAGCTGTGTATGAATGTTTGGCGCCCCATGAGACAGATTCTAGCGTATACGACTTAAGATTTACTGCTTGGCTTAGAGGGGTGGATTGGTTGACAACTTGTTGAATCCCAGAGTGTACATTTACGCGTGAACTGATCAAGAAATGGGACTGATGTGACTGAGATAAATGTGAGATTTTCTTCGTGTACCATGAGGAGAGGTATATATTTTGCAGTAGGGTCGAGTGTGCTCAGTCCCAACTCATGGAGGCCCAGAAGAGATAAGCTTTGAAGAGACAGCACCCAGTGATGGGGAGAGTGGACAACTGCGGATGAAGTTGTCATCGAGTCGTTGGCGTCTCGGGTTTCGGTATGAAAGCGCACCCACACTCCATCCCACTCCGATTCTAAACACGCTTCGGCCGACTGCAGACAAGCGCACACACAAAATAGCCATCGGAATGGGCCTCCGGAATCCAGAACCTCGTGAGTCAATCTCTGCTTGGCCATCTCATCGCCAGATTGACTAACGTTCTCTGTATACACGTTGACATAGCAGCACAAACTTCGCTGGACGACCATGACGATTTGGACGATCCGATCGATATGCTGTCTTCCAAGTCAAAGACCAGTTCTCACATGAAACCTGGTCCATCTAAAGGCTCAGCACCATCCGTAAGCATACATATTCTCCCCTCGTTTCTCATCTTCTTGAAAACCGCTACTCTTTTTCAGCTAAGGGACATTCTCGACAGTTACTCAACCCAATCACAGACCTACCCCCGGCCGAAATTCAGCCGGTGACGCCATCGAGGTCAGTCACTTTTAAACTCTTAGTGTCCAAAATTATGGAGACAAGAAGGCTGAGCCGTGTCAGCCCATTCTATCAGCCCAGATCTAGATTTGTTGCTCGGTAGTTTTGGACAGCTCGCTCTGTCGAAACCCAAGTCGAAAGCGCCCCGCAGGAAATGGCCGGTATCTCTAACGCCCGCCCAACAAACCGTTGTCCGTGAGGCCGCCGATTTTTCTAATTACTTCATGGTTCTATTCATTGTACATAACATTGATTAGGTAGCTGATTTGAATAAAGGAGACTTAACATACAGGTTGACAAAGCGCTACGATCGAACAAGGAGACGGTCTACGATCTACCGGGCGCCAGTTGCGGAATTAAAGAGCTCGAGAGATTATCGTCGCCTCATCAATGGCTGAACGACGAAATTATCAACTTCTATGGCGTCTTGATTAACCTGAAATCTCAGGAAAAACTATCCTCTAAAGCGTTGAATGTGCACTGTTTCTCTAGCTTCTTCATGAATCAATTCGATCTCGGCGGTCATCATAGAGTCAAAAGGTGGACTCGGAAGGTCGGCATTTCTCCATCTCAACTTTTTTTTTGTTTTTTTGCGCGGTGTCTGATTCAAAGGACCCCATCATGAACACAACAACAGTTCGAGCTGACAGTATATTTTTTTTCTGCCTTGCCCTCATCAAAAATGAAAAAAATTGGCACAATTATCTGGCTTCAATAACCTGTTTAGATCAATCTCTTTGAGAAAGACTTGGTCCTTTTTCCCGTGAACCTTTCGAATACGCATTGGGCTCTGGCCGTGATCAATAACCGCAAGAAGAGGTTCGAGTATTATGATAGTCTAGCGCAGTCCGAACCCGGCGTCCTTGATGTACGTGATGTGTCTCCACCTAGTTCCGCACCTTTGATTGAAAAGCAACAATCATGATGTCAAGGAAACACTCGATCTGAATTGGGAGAATCCTGAATTGAATTTAAACTTCCTGGCTTGCAGAAACTGAGGAGATATTACGAAGACGAAAGCCAGATGAAAAATCATGAGGATCTAAACTTGGCTGAGTGGTCTGATTACCAGCCCGTTTGTTTTCACACTTCCTTCACTATCCATCATGCTCCCTTTTCGCACGCGGATATCTAACTTCTCCATCCCATAATCTGGCATCTACTTCATCAACACACAAAAAAAGAACAAGGAGATTCCATTGCAGTCAAACAGCTCAGATTGCGGTGTGTTTGTGTGTCAATTCATGTACAGTCTCAGCCAAGATTTAAAGACCAAGAATGTCTCAGAGGTGAAATACGGGTCACCAACGCTGTTTGATTTCACGGCTGAAAACATGCCTTATCTAAGGCAGAAGATGATGTTCGAAGTAAGCTTGATGATTCAATACCTGTCGCATCCCTCTTTGGTAGCTTTTTTATCCCCTCGCGCAGCTAGATTCTCGTAGAGACTGATGTTTTGATACGTTCCCTTATGCATTCACAAGATTGTTCAAAAATCTTTTCTTCCAGACCAGCTTTATTTCACTTAATTGACGTGGCTCTCAAGACTCTCTCTCCATTTTCAACCTGTACATCGTAGCGCAAATGACATCGTTCGACATTTCTCTGGATATATTGTAAGCTTAATGTTCATTGGATTTGAGACAGGGAGGGTAGATGATTTAACTTCTCAATGAAGAATTAGGGAAGCTCCTTCTCCCAGTACATTTTTCACATTTCAGCTCTAAGAAGAAAGCATGGAGGGGGGGATCTTGAGGGAACCATCATTTGAGCAAAAGAGTCAATAGAGTTTCAAACTTTCATGAGCCAATTGCTCAAACTTGATTCTTTCATTTCAGAGGCATCGAGAAACTACATGTAATGTGTTCTACCATCAGAATGTGACTTGCTCTTTGGCTGACAGATGCATAAAGTTCCAGGATGGAAGAGCTTCATTAGCTGGTTCATTCATAGCTAGGATATAGGTGTTAAGTGTTAGGGTCATTCAAATCACGGGTTGTCAGGAATGTTGTTGCAACAAGCTACTAGCATGGTTTTGCCAATTCTCACCACAGCACACGGGGTGTGCACCCATGCAGTATGAATCCACGCAGCCAACCAAAGGATGTTGCTATCCTACAAAGAGCATCACACTGTCTGGAAAGCAGATGCTGAATGGGTGGTGGTGGATCATTCTGTGAGCTGGGTGGGCCAGCTCTTCCGGATGGGAAAGCTCCACCTGCTGCGCATGGCTTTGGAAAGAAGACAAAAAAACCATATTTCTTATGGTTTAAAAACTGAAGGAAAATATTTCAAGACAAAACAGAGTTCAGGAAAGTTTTGATAGGGTGAGTGAAGAGTGTTTTTTTTTTTTTTTTTGCAGGTGAAACAGCCAAGTCACAGAATAATTTGTTCTTGCAGGACTTTTAAGAATGGGTACATGCTGTGTTTTGATAGAAGCATGAAACAGTCTATATAAGTTATCATTCTCTCACATGAGAGCTTGCAGTTTTGCTGTATACTTTGATATATATATCTCTTTCATTGAATACTTTGTTTTTTTATGGTGACATCAAAAAATGCCTTTGCCTTTCCTTTTCCCTGGAGTAAAAATTGATTTTGCTTGATCCAATATCTTGGATTCTTGGGTTAAAGTGAAAATCTTTCCAATACATAGATCTTCAGGTGATTATTTTGATCTTCTGCTCTTATGACCCACTTGATGTAGAATTCATTCTTTGCTGCAAGAAAAACTCGCTCAACTGCTGCCAGTTGACATGCAGTCACACGAGCATTACTCGAGTTGCACTCAAAGCAAGCTTGGATGCACAGTGACTGTACACGATGCACAGTCACTGCGCATCAAGGGTGAAGCTCGAGTAAAACGTGAGTATACTGCACGTCAACTGGCAACAGTTGAGCGAGTTTTCCTTGCAGTGCTTATAGCTATCTTATGTCAGGTTGGATCAAATTTGTTTGGTGTATTCATATTTGAATAATTCAAAATGAAATGTGGCTGAAGAGGTACATGATACAGATTTGCGGAATTTCATGTAGTTTACTTGAGGTGGGAATATTTGTATTCATTTCATGTTTTTGGAGCTACATATATTGATTTTTTTTTCCATCTTATCGTTTGTGCTTCCTGCAATCTTCCAAAGTTTGTCCAAGATTCTAATTTGTATACATAATTGGATGAGAATGGATGTATTCCAGTTGGGGCAACAAGCACCGCATTGATGACATGCTCTGATATTAGAGCCAAAAAAGGGCTCAGAATGATGAATATTTTACGACTCGATACAGCCCCTTCATCATGACCCCAATTGTGCAAAGGATCATCAGGGATCCACTGTAATATACTAAAGACTTGTATCCAGCTTTGGTCGATGAGGAATGTTGGAGCAAAGTTCCTGCAATCGGCCCCGTGAGCACATTAGCGACACCACGGATTGTCGCAAAGTAAACCACCAAGCTGCTCGAATTGGGCTCCGACGGTGCGATGATCATGGCGAACCTCTGCCAAAGGCACGAAAATCCACCAGCACTAATTCCATCTACATTTCATGAGTAGAAAATTGATTAGGAAAATTAGTATATTTTAACCAAGTCATTCCAATTTGACCCTCATCCTAACATTAAGAGAGACTTACAAACAATAGCAAAAGCTGCTAGCATGGCAAACCCCTCCGAGTACCCCCATAAGACAAAAATACTAACGGAACTTGACACAGAAGTCACTCCTATGATCCAGTTCAAGTCATAATGATCACTCAAAGCTCCAGTGACTAGTTGACCGATTGCACTGGCGGCTGCAAAAAGTCCAAGCACGATACCACCCGGACTACCTGTTGAAATGAAAATATGAAAGGCTCAGGTGTTGGGAATATAGATAGATTTTATTATGAATCAACCTACCGATCGAAGTGGCATAGGTGGGCATGTACAGCGTCGGTACAAAATAAGATCTATGGTGAATTTCAACCGTAAGAAGCAAATCATTTGTCAATTGCTTGCTTTAGTATCTCAAGAAAAAGGCATTCCAAGACTTACAAGCTTTGTAGCAGCTGGTTTATATATTTATATAATCTTTAGCTTCTTGCCATTTACATGTTAAAAAAAGGGATGAAGATAAAATGGATAAGAGCATACGTTTAAAGAATGGAATGCCCAGAAGATTGGGCTCTTGAGATATTTCCTAGTGGGAGCGCGGGGTGCACGTCGTCTGACGGATATAGGTAGACGTCCGCTGTGTAATTAAGGATAGCAAATCAGCCCAACAGGAACCTTTTTTCCAACATTGAAGATGCGTAATTTGATTTTACTGGAAAAAGGGCAATACAGGAGCCATGCCAATTAGAAATGACATCCCAAGACCGCGGAGTGTGATGGGTGTTCCATATTTTTTCAATGCCCAATCCAGAACGGGTGGAATGATCAAACCAAATACGGATGTACCTGGACATAACGGAAGATGATGTAAAAAGGGGGGGAAAAAAAAATTATAATGTGGGATGAATATACAAACGTTGTATTCGAAAAGAAAACTGGTCAAAACTTACCCGCAAACATAATCGATCCAGCGAGTCCGCGCTTTACCACCCACCATTCAGAAAGAAAGAAAAGAGCTGGATAACTTGTAGTATCATTATTTTTAGATGAGCGAAATTTGTTCAATTTCAAGTAAAAATAAAGTACCAATCATGCGTTTACTCACTATAAGAGAGCTAGGTCAAGGCGCAAATATATATATTCAGTTCAAAGTCTATTTGAGGATTCCAACAAGAGGTTACTTACCACCCCCAATACCGTACATGATCCCTTGGGATAGAAGCAGATGCCATGCCTTTGAGAGAACAGTCAGAAAACGCTCAGCTCAATCGTTCATTCAGAAAAGAAAATGAAACATTAAATTTTAATGAAAAGAAAACTTACAGACGTTGAATACGAAGCTGCAAGAAACGATCCAGAGCAAACCAGAGTTCCAAGAGTAGGAAAATATAAAGCGGACTTTGGAAATTTGTCCAAAAGCGACATGATAAAAGACCCAATGCAATACATAATTCCTGTACAAAAGGTTCCTGTATGCAGCCAACAACACATGCAAAAAAAAGAAATGTGAGTGGGATGAGAGAGAGAGAGAAAAAGGCTCAACGGGCTGATTGGAAAAGTCACTTTCAAACTAAAGAATTTGAACGATAAAATGCTTACCGATTATGGCGGCCATGGTTGAAGTCATATGTGAGTACGGAGGAAAGTCGAGAAAAACTCCAAAAGACGAGGGTATTCCTAGATGCGTATTTATTGGGAGGAAAAAAATAAACGCGTTCAAATTGTAGTTCATGTGCACTTAAACATTTCGCGATGATTACAAGCAGGAGAACGTACCCCACACAAACCCCTCTACCAAAAACGACATAAAGACGAATCTCCAGGCCGAGAACCCGCCGTCAATGGGAGCGAGACTCTTTTCGCAATCATTGATAACGGACTGGAAGTCCAGCTCCAGTCTCTGGTTGCTCTTGAGCTGATCAACGAGGTGGTGGGCCGCGTTCTTAGGTCGACAACTTGCAATGGGCGTGGCTTGGTCAAGATTCGGAGGGTAATGGAAGGCACTCCTGTCGTGAGATGTGAGATTATAGGCCGGGGGCTCCATCCCTCTAAAAGAAAAATACTTTAAATCTTATGTTTAGAAAAATACTTCAAGTTATTTATACCGTATATGACTCCGAATTCGAATTATCGTCCCGGATGGATCCACTAGAAGAATTGTGAATGGGTCAAGGGGACAGAGGGACGGATCAAGAACCAATTTCCAGCACTAGAAATTGCCGATAAATATAAATAGAGCCCCTTCGATGAAAGAGATACCAGAGTTGCTCTGCTGGAGAGGATTCAAAAAGAGATACTAGAGTCGGCCTGTTGGGGAGGACTCAACCGGGGCAATGGGCTGATATGCAAATAAAATATACAGACGGGTCAGCTAAAATCCCCCCTGGGTTCTCAGTTTCCGAGAGGCACTTCCGTCCCGGAAACACCTTCATGAACGCCTGCGGGGCGATCTCATAAACTAATACTCTTGAATTGGCCAAGATACGTTGTATGTACATTCCAATACCACCGGCGAGCTCTGGCGAGCTGCTTACCCGCTTATGTAACCTATTTGCGGCTACTGGGCCTCATACAATACACCATATCTACTGAGAATGAGATATGGATTCTTTTCTATCAATGCTGTACGCTATCTTCAATCTGTGTACATGGCAAAGTTGTTTGTGGCCTCCCAGAAATTTCGTGTGATTAAAAACGTGAGGTGTTCAATAGTGATGAGGTTGTATTGAAGTGACATGACTTCTTAATTATGATGATCTGGAATCATTCGCCAAATGCGATCCACAATACAACATACCAAAATCCAATTACTTAACGCAAGACTGCAAGTCCAATACCTATTCCCTGCTGCATGTACAACACGGCTTGCAGTGGGTGCGAGTGACCACCCCACACCTGTCGCATTGTGCCGACCGCAGGGAGGGGCGGGGCTCTCTCGCCGAGGGGCTTTGTTATGTAGGCTCGTACAAAAATGACCTCCTGGCGCCATGCCGCTTTGTTGTGTGCTCCGCAGAGGTGTAGCCGAAAGAGAAATCACGTGGACAGGTCCCAGCGCGAGACTGTGTCTTGCCACTGTCAGGCTTTATTATGTATGTACCCAGCGCTCTATTAAACCGGAGTTGGACATGACCCCTGTCTTCATTCCTGAAAGGTATAGGAGGTCAAGGATTTGATCACTGCGCCGGCCGAGGGAGATAGGGATTTTTAAGCATGTGTATATTCAATCCAGAGTCTCTGCGATATGCGGGGAAGCCACAACACCATACCTTCAACGATAAGTCTAAAAAAAAAGCACAACAAAGAGTTAAAGAGAGAAAGATAGAAGTATCATAAACGACAGCTAAAAGTAGTAGCGGATGATTGTGTACTTAGTCAGTAGAAGACAAAAAAAAAACGAGATCAAGAAAAGAAAAGAAAAAGGATGGCCCATTGAGAAGGGACCATCGCACTATCAACGAGAATAAACAAAGCTTATTAAGGGTCTCGATGAGCTTTCAACTCCACCAGTAGCAAACAAACAAACAAAAAACGAGGCAATAGATAGACAGGGGGGGTGGACAATGGAAAGACGATCTGCGAGTGTGAAGGAATAACAGAGGCCAATGTTTCAAGCGTGAATGGATGCAAATATGATAACGATCACAAAGAAGAGATGGGATGCAATGGGTGGCGGTAAGAGAGGAAGAAGACCTGACTGAACGAATGAATCAATGTAGGGACAGATGGGTGAGATGAGGAGGGAGAGAAGAGTTGATTGACAGACAAATGAAGGGGTCGATAAATTAATGCAGATATGCCAGGGATCTATCGAGAATTGATGGGATAAGGATAGCCGTGTATTCCGTGTCAAGTGTTCAAAACATTTGGCCCTGACTAGCGTAAAAGAAACTGCTGCTTAACGGCACGGGAGGGATATTCAATTGACTAAATTCAAGTCACGTAGAGAAAAAGGCAGGGGGGGGGGTCAAAACATTGATATGGGTAAGTATAGTGGAGGGAAGGAAGATGAGAATATGGATGGATGGACTGACTTGGGAACCTCGACTCGTTCCCCGGTAAGGTCCAGCAACTTGATCATGGTGCCTATCTGGGTCAAGCTGTACACCAACTCTGCCGTCTCCTGAGTGGTCATAGTTCCTTCGGCGGACGACGAGATGGCTAGAGGGTTGGTGTGAGAGGTCACCGCCGAGGGATGTTTATTCTGGACCATCTGGCCAGCCCCGCCAGAATCGTTGCCGCCACTGATGTTGTTCTGCTCCTCGGTGGAGGATAATGGATGGTAGGGAGATTGGCTGGTGAGGGACTTGATGAGGTTCAATCCGTCAAACCATTCGCTGTAGACATGCATGTTAGGAGGAAAGAGACGGAGCAAGAGATGGTCCCCATTCATCAACGAGATGCTCGCGTGGTGGAACTGGTGCGGACTCTTCTTGTGGTTAACCTCGTTGCTGAGCAGCACAAAACTCTCGCTCGTGCTGGTCGTAGACGAAGAGCTCATCCTCCGGTTCAATGATGGACATCGATCAAGGTTGTTGCTGTTCTCTTGACTTGCTTCTCGGTTCTGCTGCTTGGATTGGCTGCTTGTCCCTGATCCACTGATCACCGACGTGATTAACGTCACATCGACTGATTGATCAATTCATTCATCAACGGAAAAAATGCGTTAGTTCATTCGTTTTTCATATGTTGATTCTGCAGGAACATAACAAGCGAAACTAGTATTCAAACTTACTTCGATCATGCAATTCTTCAACTCCGCTTGAAACGGGAACAGGATGTTGAGTTTCGATGTAGTGCAAATGTTTGCGATTAGGCGCCAGGCGGTAGAACCTCCATCGAGGGACGATGTGGTTAGGATCAAGTCCGTTACTGTTCTTAGAGAGGCCACCTTGAGAATGGGCTCGCAAGCTGGGGACTGAAAAGCCCAACTTGGATGCATTGGAATTCGTCGTTGGTATGCGTTCTGGATAATGCGGGAACCAGCAACCTGCGAGCAATGTACTGATTCGCTGTGTCTTGACAAATTCGAAAGCTTGCTGATACAGCTTTCCTCGCAGGTTCCTATTTATCCAGGAAGCTTCAGTTCAACGTGTCCTGTCGTACATGGATACATGGGATGCGCCGAGAAAACTCACCTCACTGGAGTCTTGTTCCACATGCTATCCTCCATGGCCAACTCTTGCATCTGTCGGTCTCGGACCTTCATGTACTCACCATTCTCGAATTCTCTGACGAGATTTGCCCAACTGGGTTTGGCAGACCCTTTAGAATCTTCGTGGTTCCTTAACGCGTGTCTCAAATGACTTCGGACCAGAACGCCAACCCTTTCAAAATCATGCGTCGTTGCTCCAGATTCATTCCACATCAACTTGAAGAAGTCTAGTGCTAAATGATGAAGTTTAGGAAAGTTTAGCATGAACGGCTTGTAGACGGCGATCAGTTGATCAGCCTGGGCGTCCGCTACATTCCATTCGTACAGATCGATGAGGATCTAGATATAGCATTCAGCGTGGACATAATTTATGAGTTACGCAGTTCGGATATGGATTTCATGGGGATCAAATGTTTTTTTGTTCGGGAACTGATGAACTTACTTCGGTGCATTTATTCGAGGCTTTCGCAAAAGGGCATCTGCGATTATCAGGCTTGAGTAATTGTTCCGCAATAAACTGATGGAACAAGTAAAATGAGAAGCGGCAGGAAAGAATTATGTTTCAGCGATGATGAATCAGGAAAAGAAATCTAGTGTGTAGGAAAAACGGCCAAGGGAAGGCATACTTTGCTAAATTCAACTGAACGAGTGTTCATGAATCTGTACATTAATTTCAGGCCCAATACACCGACTTTCTCGAAATCGTCGAGCAGGTTAGCAGAATCGAAGCCAAGCGTCTTCCATTTACGCGCTTCGAGTTCGTCCTCTCCAGTCCGCTCTTCGTCCCCTTCCTCCTTGGTGGCGTTATGACGGGCATCCAGTTCGCGGGCCCGGCTGGCCATCTCCATCAGTTGTTCGACATGCTCTGGACACTCTGAGTTGACGGTCGTTCGAATCAGTCGTCGGTTCATGAGCACAAGGTTCCTTTGGAAGGTGAGAATGTCGGATTCCACTTCATCAAACGCTTCGTCCGCCCTTCCTTCACCAAGCCTCAAAACAGCGCGACGTATCCCAGCACGTTCCATACGTTCCATGAACCACCCGACGTAGTCCTGTCGCGCGTCCTCCCATAGAGCTGCACGCATCAATGCGTTAACTAGCGCAAAGCTGACTTGGGAGAGACTGAAATCAGAGGTGGAACCGGATCCAATGCGGCGAGCCAGCAAACCAAACAGATCTTCCTTGTCCCCTGCTGCCTCAATCACCGCACAAATGGCACCAAAGGCTAACCTGGGCGAGGCAGATGAATCGTGTGCAATAAATTTTTGCAGGATGGCGTGGTGGTCTCAGGACGTTAATCGGCGCGTTGCTGATCACCAAGTTCACCAAGCGATCGGCAAGAATGGGCTCCCATCTTCTTCTTTGTTCCGCCGTGGATTGATCAATCATCACTTTCAACGCTGAAAGGGCGTAGGCCAGCGTGTTTCCCGTCGAGGTTTTACAGAGTCTTAACAATTCACGAGATCCGCCTCTCTCTGAAATTCACTAGAAAATTCAGGCTCCTTTTTTTTTTTTTCCATATCCATAGGTCAATTTTTTTTCTCGTGAGTATGTGATAATACAACGTTGATTGAAAACAGAAATCAGAGATGAACCAGATCGAACCCTTAAATAATCCTTTAAACTGAAGAGCGGTAGTTTGATGGCCTTGAGATGATCCTGGTTCTGTTGAGACTGATTCGATTCGGTGAGATTGACGGATGCCAGTTTTTCAGCTATATCTCGTGCTTCGATCGTGGGTGACTTGACTATCTTGAGTGAGCTCATTCCGTTTTCGATTTTACTGAAGACCTGATCACGTGATAAAACAGTCAAGAGTGAGTTTTGCGGTCATTCTTGGGGGTAAACTGACGAGGGAAAGGATTTAATGATGCTTTTTTCTTGCTTGCTTGCTCACGTTGTCGGTGTGATGAGTTCGTTGTTTGAAGCGTCTCGCAAGCAGAACACCTCAGCCGGTTCATCAAGAGCGAGCTGGGTGGATCTGCATAGCTGACGGATGACTTCATCGAGTGGTACGTTCCTGTCCGATCCGAGCTTTGACTGACCGAGGATTGGCTGCACCAGGATGTTTGTAGGTGATGAGGATGGTGGGTAGGGTGGTGACTTCGGGGGCAGTTTGAGTGAGTTGAGGGTTATGCCAATTGGATTGGTGTGATCGAATGAGGGTGAGTAGTGCTGTTGCTGCAGTTGATACTGTTGCTGCTGCTGTTGATATTGTTGCTGATATTGTTGCTGATATTGTTGCTGTTGCTGATATTGTTGCTGTTGCTGTTGTTGTTGTTGTTGTTGTTGTTGTTGCTGTTGTTGCTGCTGCTGTTGCTGCTGCTGCTGCTGTTGTTGTTGTTGCTGTTGCTGTTGCTGCTGCTGTTGGAGTAGTTGTTGCTGCTGAGAGAGTCCATGGTGGGCATGGAATGAGTTTGCAGATGGGAGTGATGTGGCATGTGTGTTGATTGAGGATGGATGACAGGCTGAGGATGAGGAAGTGGGTGAGATGGGTGTGTTGTACATGATGTCGTCGCTTTGCTCGCTGATGCAGTGATGTGGTGATGCAGTGATGTGTGGTGGTCAACAGGAAATGGGGAAGGTTGCTTTCCCAAATCTATCTATCTATCTATCTAGTCTAGTCCCGCGGTTTGTCGTTTATTCGCCAGCTGAAGAGAGAAATTTAAAAGTTCGCACTACAGGAATTATGTAAATTGCGAATATGTCACGCGAATCTTGAAGATGACAGATGAGCACAGCATATTTCACTCGATTTAGGCGATCTGTCACATCTGATATGCACTCAGTCAGCACATCTCTGACACCCAACTCAATGATGATGTCACTTTCCCGATCGCATCTTCCCCCAAAACTGTATGTACCACCTCAACTCAATTAATTCCCCCAGATTCCCGCCACCGTCGGGGAGGAGCAACAGACAGACGGGGGACAGCAGGGACAACTCTCCCGCGAACGGCCCTCCCGGCCCGGTTCCCGGAATTTAAAACGGGTGGAAGACATCCGGAGCTCATACCCGAGTTCGGATCGCACCTCCAACCAAGGCTCACGCAGGGCATCATGACAGCACCTATGCAGTTAACCCTGCGTACATGGAACCTTGATATTGCTGCTGCCCGTAGGCTTACACCATCCGCACCAGTCGCGCAGGATTAGCCCACTTTGTTCTAGTGAGTGAGGCCTGACTAACCTAAGTCCAGTGGTGCAGCCGCATCGGTACAAGTTTAGAGAGGTGTAAATTATGTGTTGTGTGATGACTAATCCACATGTCAACATGGACTGCATACACCACGGGTGAAGAATTTTAAGTTCGCGACCGCGACCAGGCGGCTTGGGCTGCAAAACCGCTTTTCAGACCAACTGAAAAGCGGTGAAGCTCAAAAGAAATGATTTGTCGCTTTTATGTGGTTTTGCCAGAAACTAACTTTTGGTTTGGGTTCTGGCCGATATCCATACAATCCACAAAAAACCAACCTTGATTCAAGGTGCAAACCTTGAAACAAGGTGCAAACCTTGATAAAACTCACTTCCATCAAGGTTTTTGTTTATTCTTGATGGCCAGAGGACATCTCCAGCCGCCCCCCAAGTCCTAAGTGGAAGCGATACTCAAAAAAAAAAATTGGTCAGAAATTGTGATGAGAGTTTTTTTTTTTTCTTGAAAGTTGAGAAAAAGTAGTCTAAACAAAAATTCAAACCCATTGGTAGGATGCAATCAATGGGTCCAAATTTTCAACAATCAAAAGCATTGTTAACATTGGGGTGGTCAAGCTGGCAAGGAGTGGGCCCGTCCACTGGCTGGGGGGATGAGTTCATGCCTTGCTGGGGTCCAATTTTTGCTTGGCTTCTGGGCCAAATGCTTGGTCAGATAGTCAGATAATCAGCCAATGAATCTGCGCTTTTTTTATTGGCGGAGCACAAAAAACCGCAAAAATTGCGCTACTACATCCAATATGTAAGCGCTTCTTTGCCGCACGGAATATGGTTGACATCCCAACCTGGTTTTCTACGTCTGGGCTTGCGGAGCGGGGAGCCAATAAAATACCGCTTCTGCGGCAATAAAAAAACAGTCAAAATCACCAGCCATGTACTTTTGTGTGCAGGTGACGTGTAAGAGTGAAATAAATGCATATGAATATGCAATTACGGGTTTATCCCAGGAATAGTGGGGGATAAATCTATCCCCCACTATTCCAAAAACAAGCTCAAGGATAGGATAATCCATCTTTATTCCGAGCCAATGCGGGTGTGATTGCGGAATAAGTGCGCTAATTCATGCTGAACCCCTGACCGGTGCAGCTGCTCTTAGTATTTACAAGCCATGTCTGCAATCACTCAATTTTCTATACATATACTTTTCCAGAACTTTTGAGAGATTATCTCCTCTTTCTTCAGCACTTTTGACACAATGTTCCCTCTTTGCATATTCATAACTATGGCTTGGATGAAAATTCTTCAAATTGTGTTTTTGTTGGTATCTGGCCAATCCTCTCATACACATGCAACAAATTGCGGTTTTATCATAGAGTGACTAAGGAGGTGCCAATTTCACAAATTCTTGCATTCACCAAAATGGCACAAATGTGATTAGAGAAGCATGTATGTACAGTGCCAGAAGAAAAATTTGTTGATACAAAAACAATCTTGAGAGAGAAGGGGAGCAGGTGCGAACTTAACTAAGTCCCGCTGGCGGGGCCAGGGGCAAGGCACAGTCCTGGGGGGGGGGCATATCCCAGTGGGGGCTTTCACCCCCGGGCAACCCAAGGACTTAGTTAAGTTTGGAGCAGGTGGGAACACAAAATTTACATATATTTGAAGATAACAAGCTTGCAGATGCAATTCCAAAGAGAAATTTGAAGTTGGATGGTCAGTTTTATTTTACTTTGCCCTGGGCTTTTTGAAGTATTTCTAAAATCCTTGGTATTGAGATGACAAAGGTAAAAAATTCCGGCCAATGGAGCGTACAGTTGTAGGATTAATCCTGGTGGAAGAGATCAGGAATCAGTTGATGTATTGGTGACTTGATGGTTATTTTGTTTATTGGTCATGAAGTGATTTTGCAGTTGGGCTTGCAGGCCCAAAATGGAGAATCAAAGATGTCACGAGTTTTTGCTTCTGGCCACTGTACTTGAGCACTCAATCCCTCAAACATTCTATATGCTCTCTCTAAATTAGCAGTTCAACTTCCACAAGTCAGTGGAGGACTTCCCTTTGCCTGGGATTTACAAATTTGACCTTTCTGGAATCAGATTCTCAAACCTCTTTTGGTGGTGGGAACCCAAATGTCAATGATTTTCACCCCCAAATAAGGTTTGGAATCTGGAATGAGAATATTCCAAGTGGAGGGAAGCCCTCCAGTATCTGTGGGGAGATCTGGAAATAGAATTCCATCTTTTGTAGCAAAAGATCACATTTTTGGGTGAAATGATGGTGTTCATTCCCAGGGGACACATCTAGCATGCTACTTAAATGGATCAGACATAGGTCTTACATATTGTAGGACTTCCTTTCACTCTGGTAATCCTTCCATAGTCTGATCTGCAAGCAATTTGGCTCATCTTGGGGGTGGGATGTCTCCAGGGAGTCCCCCCCCCTAAATTTACACAAGCCTTCCAAAGCATTCAACAATGGCTGGGAATGCTCAATTACCAACAGGGGTCCTCTGAATGTTTCTTTTCACACTAGATCTGAGGGTTATTAGGGATTTTCTCAAATTCCAGCAGGTTCCAGTTGTGCTGGCCATTCCTTCCAAGAGTTTTTTTTTGAATTTGTGGGGAAAAAGCGACAAAATGGTGATTCTGGTAGGTTTTAGGACTCTACGCGCCGGTCGTGCAAGGTAGGAACTGGGAGGACTTCCAGAGTGAAGGGAAGTCCTCCGGTGTGAGCTACTTCCAATGCAAATTCTGTAAGTGAAATGTGATAAAAAGTCAAGGCAGGGGTTTAAGGCTGGACCCAAACCCCAAACTTCCGGGGATGCCCCAAGGCTTATGCCCCAGGTTTAGGGCATTGGTATGGGGCTCATGTGATGCCCCAAACCCCGGGCATTGTAGGCTTTTAGGAGGAGGAGGGGGAAAGGCTGTGATGCTTGCAGATTTCAAGGGGCGGGAAAGTGCAAGAAGCTAAGCTGAGGATCCATTTCAAGGGAAGGACAAGCGTCCTTTTATAGGCAAGGGGAAACAGGGGATCCTCTGAGGGAACAGGATAAGTTACAAGAGAGAAGTGAAGGAAATCATTGGATGAGGTCTGTCTTACAAATATAATATACATGGAGTTCGCCGGGCTTGGACACGCTTATGCTGGAACAAGATAATCAGAGATATAAAGTTATAGTCTAAAGGATGGATAGAGATACAAGGTCTTGTCCATATGATGATTTGAAAGAGAGAATAAGCCAAGAGTGGCACACTACAGGGAAAGGGAGGGCCAAGATCGGCAAGTACAAGAAGTAGCAAGCCGAGAGCGGCACTTTACAGGGAAAGGGAGGGCCAAGATTGGCAAGTACAAAAGTGGCAAGCCAAGAGCGGCCAATACAAGGGACGGTAGGTCAAGCTACAGTGTGTAGCAAGCCGGAAATAATAGAACCGTATGCGGTTCTTATGGGATGTATAGAGAAAAGAGTATATACCTTAAGCGGGTTTTATGAACTTCACAAGGCAGACAATTTCTCCAAGTTTCCAACAATTATTGATTTCATATAGATCGGAGCAGAAGAATAACAGCATTGAAGGAAAGCAGGAATTACAATTGGCCATCAAAGGTACGGTACAATTCCTGCAGACAAATAAGCTGCTCAACACTTCTTGGCTTCAGGGAGGATTGCTGCCAGGAAAGACAATGCCTTCCCTTAGAGAATAATCTCTCCGAGGATGTGTTTGTTGCAGGAATAGCTAGATACATGCGTGCCATCTTTGATAGGATGAGGAAGGTGTGCTGATGATTTGCCCAGTACGTGAGGATGTTGGTGGTCTGGTGCGGCTCAGTAGCGTCCTTGAGGTACTGATTGATTTTGGCTGAGACTCCCACCAACGGCTCTACCTCATCTCCATCTTCATCATACATGACTTCCAAAAACCTTTACTACTTGATGGTTGCGGCTCTTCAGAGGGATTATTACAAGAACTGTCATTTTCCTTGGATTGATCTTTGTGCTCCTTCTCAAATTCAAGTGCAACCGATGCAAACATTTTGGTAATTTCGTCAACTGACAAGTTGTAGTTCTCCTGTATGAAGACACGATTTTCTGTCCAATAATTGGTTTGAAGGTTGGATCCAAGATCACTGTGCACAGGTAGACCGGTTTCTTGAGAGCGTCCCGCAGGTAACCAGAGATTTTATCAATCATCTGACTTGCGGGCAAGATGAGCTGTGCTTGATCGTAGATCCCGCACTTAACCTGTTCAAGGCTTTGTCAATGGTAATGTCAACTGGGATGGCGCGATTCAAAGTTGGATAAGTCGATCCGCAGAGCATTTTGGTTGCTTTGCTGAGTGGCTTGAGCAAAGACATAATGTGCTTAGCGTGATCCCACTCCTCGCATGTTAAGAGATATTGAGTGGTTTCATGGCTGGATTGGCAAAACTGGGTACAGGACTCTTGGAGTTGAATTGCGCGCTCAAACATGCTGTAAATTGCGTTCCAGCATGTTGAAACGTCAATGTCAAGGCATTTGATGCCCTTTGCATGGAGTTCAGGTTGAGCAAAATTGACTGCTTTTTTGAAATGTTCCCGTTGCTGCAGTGAGACGCACACGTAGGTAGCTAGACTATGAACACACTTGAGGATTGTGTTTGCGTTTATGCTTGCACCGTCCCGTTCCGAGGTAACAAAAGCCAGATTCATTTGGTTCACAGGGGCGAGTGTTCAGCTCCCATTTTGGTGGTGAGAATTTCTTTGCCAGCCATTTCGTCCTCCATTGTTCCAAGCGCCAAGATACCTGCTTTGGCAGCTAAATTGATGACATGAGCTATACACTACAAAAATTTGCAATTCTACCCAGAAGAAAATGTGAACTTGGGATGGGAAAAACATATACCCAATTTCACATAAAATGGTCAGAAGTGAAAAATAAAGGATACTGAGCATGCTCAGCATTTTTTTTACAAACTGAGCAGAAATCATTTTTATTCATTCTGGCAACTTAAGGGATTTTGCTGAGCATGCTCAGTTTTGCTCAATTTTTATTACTGAGCCATTTTGTTGAAAAAAGTTGACATTTTGCTTAACCCAAACAATAGTTTTTTCTTTGGGTAAAATTACAATTGTTTGTAGTGTATACAACCAAGCAAACAGGTTTGAGGTTTGAATGAATTGATCTGAAGTGACAACTTGTGGGCCATCTTGTTGTTTGTTGATGCATTGTTGGCAGTAATTGTATGGATTTTCTTGAGGCCGTCATAATTGTTGAGTACGTCGTAAAAGAGATCAGCAAAGGTTTTACCAGTATGATTACCTTTTTCAGAAAAGCCTGGTCAGTTACAAAGGTATCATGAAATTCAAATGTTTGTTGAACAGACCTTGAACATGAGGAACAGCGAGTGTTATATCTTTCAATTTGAAATTTTGGTGACAAAGTGAGCTGTGACCGCCATGAATGCAGTGACATTTGGAGCAGTCCAGGCATCATGAGTGAAAGAAATGAATTCTTCCTTGCACAAGTGACGCTTGATTTCCTCTTTGAATTGAAGATGCACCTTGCAATTTGAGTTGCAATGCTTTTTTGGTTCATCTGATTCATCAGTGGGATCGCCAATTCATTAATAAGCCGGACAAGGTTTCGGAAGGATTTACGCTCAACCACTGCAAATGGCAGATCACACTTGGCTAGGAAGTAAACTAGGGCGTCCTTGAGGCATCCACTGTTCAATTCAATCTTAATGTAGTTGAGAAAAGGGAATCAGGAATCCATTGTCCTGAAAAGGGGAAAAAAACAGATGACTCACTTTTGGGTCCAGTTTTGCTTTCTTGGCCCATTTTTTGATGTCAATGGTGTTACTCTTTTTATTGGAGAGATTGGGATCGACTAGTCGATGGACCGACAAGAGATGGCCATGCAGATTTTTTGTACTTCCGCTTTTATCTTTCTTCAGGCAAGATCCGCAAATTTTCCCATTCTTCACAGCCAATGCGACTTGGCAGATTGCTTCGCCGGTTTCTTTTGATTCGATGAAGGGTTCCAAACCCATGATCTTTTCAGTGATCTGGATGGATCATGCGCCTGGGTGTCATCATCGTCATTGATATCTATTACGGTTTGACTGGAGGGGTTAGGCGCGCTATTGTTGTCCCGTATCACGGTTGTTGTTGTCCTTCTTGCGCTTCATGTCGTCCAAGTCTTGTGTCCAGACTCCACTGCCGGGGCAAGGGTTGGCCTTTTGGGCGGCAATTTTTTTTTACTCATGCCCCGGGGCTTCAGGGCATCCCGAAAGGGTCCGGGGTCTGTGCTTCGGGATGAGGCTGATGCCCCGTCCCGAACCCCGGGTCCCAGCCTTACAGGGGTTAACATTCAACAACCATGTCACGACTCAAATTTTGCAATTCATCTCCTGTTCAGGTAAGTCTCAGGATAAGATAGATAAGATATTCAAAAATCATGTCATCATTCAAACACTGCAAATGATTTCTTGTATAGATCAGTCCAAAGATAATGATACAAAGTTGCAAAATGTAATGACTAGAAACTTCACCGACATTGAAACAATATATATTAAGTATCAACAACTTCATATAAAAAGGGTCAAAGAAGAACAAACGGAGGCTACTGAACAAAACTGAAGAGATGACTGGTTGTGTGCATACGAGGGGAGGGCGGATGGAAAAATGATTTCAAATGGCTAGAACAAGTAGCAAGCCAGCGCAAAGTGCGATGGTAGTAGCTGCAGGAAAAACTGAGATTCGGGTTTGACAGGGTTCTTCTTGGCGATGCAGCAGCGGTTTTGGCCCCGTTAACGGTGGTGTTCTTATTACCGCTATTACCGCTACTGCCGTTGGGGGTAGCGGTGGCAGTAGCAGCGGGGGCACCTCCGGCCCAGTAATAGGTCACGCCTTGCGGTACTGGCGAGGGCACTGACGCGCATTGAGAGGAGGCCGGTGCGGCTACAGCTGCAGGTGTGGTGGGATCGCCTTGACGAAATGGATGCGGCCCCGGAGGCGGATAATAGCCCACAGGTAAGTCGTAATTCGCATTGCAATTTGAGAAGCCCGGTATGTCGTAATCTGCGATAGAAAATGCCAATCCGTAAAGGGAAGGATGTCAAGTGCGACCGTTAGCGTCATATTGGAATTGAGAAAAAGAACAATATTGCGAAAGTTGAAACTCACCCCTGATATTCCGAAGTAAAGAAGTTTATGAATGGTTAGAAGTGCAGTGGCCAGCAGGTCAGTATTCAAACGCTGCAACGATATGTAAAAATAAATGATGAGAATCAGATCCTACCCGGGCATGACCCATAGACAACCCATGAGATCATAAGTGTTCTGCAGTACTCATAAGAGTCATCTCCGTGACAAGCTCTTAGGCAGAAGACGGCGTTTCCGGGAATATCACACCCGCCTGATGTCAGAAAAAAAGGTGTATAAGACAATCAACGGCGAATACCTTCACACCATTTGTTTCTAGAAAAGACCACAAACCCATGAATTGCATGAAATCATGCGCCCCGTCAACAGCTGCGCCAACAGGGTTCCCAACACCTAAAATGATAGTAAACCAAGGTAAATATCATTCACTATCATCTCATGTGGTTGCAACAGCAAGGTCTGAGGCAATTATGCCGCCAATCGGAAAGAATTCACGACCCATGGCGCCATGATTGTCATACTCTCCCCTGAATAAGGCACGTGCAGATCATGAGGGTCGTGGTGAGTACCGGGTGACATATTTAACAAAAAAGGATACATCATTGGAATTAGGGAATAGATGAAAACTGACCCGCAATCGTTTGGCGATAGATTCATTTTGGATGGATCGTAGGTGCCAGAAATCTGGACATATTTGTCTGTGTGTCTGAAGTGCGCTGTCTTTATAAATCCGTCCGGCATAGCTATATGATTGGCATTTCCATCGATGGGTATGAGCTGAGGTCCGACCTGCCGATTTGTTGAGGTACCCAATCAACTTCTTAATCGAAAAATTACTTACGGCGAGTGTCATTGACTGGATTTGTGCAATAAGCAACTGCATTGGCTTCAGCGTCTACCAAGTTTCCTTGGTTGGATCTGGCGGCATCAAAAGGCAAAATTCCGTGGCACTGCGAGAGTAAGGGTAACAAGGCACAGCGTCAGCAGGAATCATGCAGTAGAATATGGTTCTTACGGACCTGTTGATTCGGATTTGACGACCCATTCCAGTTAATGACGGAGGAGGTAGCCCGCCTGAGGAGCTCGGGGGCTTCCATGAGCCGACTTGCGCCGTTGTGACGGGAGCTGGTGGCGGTCCTGAACTCCGATTGGGACTGGCGTGGGCGGTTGACTAGGAGCTGCAGGGGCTTGCTGCAAACTCAAGGCGACCCAAGAAGAGAAGAGGACAAGTTGTTGAGGTAGAATCATGGTGAAAAAGTGATTGAGATATGGATGGACGGAATATGGGTGTCAACAGTGTCAATCCAATGGACGTCTTGCAGGGATGCACAGGAGAGCCTGATTGATAAAGAGTGGATGTAGAGAGCGATGTGATTATCGTGCTTGATAGAATTTCGATTAACTTGGTAGTGGCGGAAGCATGGGCATAAGTGAGATGTCCCTATTGTAAAGAATGAAAGGATTTGCTGCAGACTGATCGGGAAGCGGGATACCTGGATTGTCAGTTTGACTGATCATACCAACCTGGTTTAATGCCAGGTGCCTGCGTATTTTATTTTGATATGTACATTGAGCATGGGACTCTTCGGGAGTCGCTTTTTTGGCAGACCGCTGGCGGCAAGCAGCGCTGTTGCGGCGTGTTGCCTGCTGCGTGAGACTCTCAAAAGGAGATTCAACAGGAGAAACATGGAGAAACCATGACGCCTGGGAGTGCAGTAGATACATAAAACTCGCCCATGGTTTCTGCAATCGCTTCAAGCTTGAAATCCTGATTCATTGAAGTCCTAATCCTGAAGTGTCCCAGACTGCCCCAGCCTCCACAATCCATGGCTAGTGCTACCCATGGCGATGCATTTATCCATGGTAAATCTATGCGCAAGAAACAGTTCAAGAATCGAGTTTCGCAACATTTCTCACTTCGCACTGGGCCCGGGGTGTTCCTCCTGGGCATCCCATGCAGGAAGCTCGAATTGTCAAACATCGGCGGCCAATGCATATTCGGATCATCAGCGGAGACTCGAGTGTTGCAGTAAGTGGGACAATCTCAATAAACGTTTTTTTTTTTTTCAACTTTCTCTTGGAAATTGTACTTGTGTATGATGATGGCGTTTGACGCAGGTTATGGTTTTATTTCCTAGATAAGTTGAACCGACTTGTTTTGTGTTTTGTTGATCGCAATGGGTAGAGGAAATCGTTTAGAAGAAGAACGATACGTTTTTAAGATTCAATCGGCGCGGTCAAACCTCTCATCAAGACACTAGCCGATGACGGTGGTGTGTTGGATACATAGCAGATTGGGCGCGTCCCATGAAACGAAACTGCCGAGGTTCCCACTAGGCCGGCCGTGAGGAATGTGTAGGAACC
The DNA here is from genome assembly GCA_002873125.1 of Puccinia coronata f. sp. avenae. Lineage (NCBI taxonomy): Eukaryota > Fungi > Basidiomycota > Pucciniomycetes > Pucciniales > Pucciniaceae > Puccinia > Puccinia coronata. The sequence goes on from PGCI01000006.1 coordinate 767,970, forward strand.
AGTGTTCAAAATACGGCTGTTGAAAGACCATCCTCCAAGCCGGGAACTGGCAGCTTTTGACTGATTGGTGATCCTTTTCCAAACGCAGTTGTACCCCTCAAGCCACACGTGAAAATCTCTGTTTGAAACTGTTGCAAAGCAGGGTATGGAGTACTCTACTAATAAAAACGAGGGAGTGGATAATGCCTCAATTCATGAAAGATGTGTCAAAATGTGACTTCTGATGAGCATCATTTTGCCTCTGTTCTTGGGTACATTGGCAACCAACTTGAATGCATTCCTGAATAAGCTCAGCTACAAGGCCAAAGCTCCAGCTACAGAATTCAGATCCTATAGCAGTGCCAAGGCAAACTTAGTTCAATTCAGATTCAATCAAATTCAAGATAAACATAAAAGCTCTTAATAAGAATAAATAGTATGACTCGTTGAACTGTTTTGGGTGAATTGAAATGTGAATTGAACCAATATTTTTCAGGATGAAGAACATCTCATGAGCATTGTGAGGCATATTAACATTCATCAAAAGGTTCAACATGACCTGGGCCAGTATTCAACTTCTGTGTGGTCCTTGTCTACCCTCAATCCACTGATTCCAGTTGACATGTAGCAGGAAAACTGCTTCAGCTCACTGGGAGCAGTTTGCATGCAATATTGCAAAGGGCCTTGGTAATACATGACAACTGCAGCCATTTGAAGCAATTTTGTGGCGGTGACAAACATTATCCGAGTACATATAGATGCTTCTTTTTTTAAAAAATTTGGACGGTATTGTAGGGTTTATGAGGCTAGATTGCCAATGAGACGGCTTGGTTGCTGAAGCACGGGAGCCCGTGGTCCACGCCGGGACTCGTGAATCAATGTTCAGGGCTTGATCGGGTTCCCCGTGATCCGCGGATCGGGTCCAGACCGTGCTGCTTGCTTCAGATCCGCTGATCACGGTCCCTGTCTGTCGTCTCTCGCGGCGATTTGCGAACACAACCAACAGGAATCAGCAGCTTCAGACAACCTGGGGAACGAGCTACTTGCGCATTCGGTACGAAGACCCCACTGCAGCTGCGAGATGTCTAAGAAAACGTCAGTAGAACGTATGCTCATGCTCGTCGATTTTTGTATCTCCTGATTGGCTGATCACAAGAGTGGATATTTTTTGAACATCACAGGGCGGCTGCCCGTTGCTGATCCGACACCGGTATCAGAACCCATTTCCTCCTCCGCCATTCCGCCCAAGCTCCTGCAATATTTCCACAGACCCGAGCCGCTATGCGGGCTACCGATTCCTCCGGAATCTTGAGAACGAGCGCGAGGTGACGGTCGTCTCAGAGGCCGATTTGGGCATGCCGATCGAGCTTGGCATCGAGGCTGATGGGACTTATGGCTTGGCGCGTATTGGGAGGGAGACGGGAAGGTCGGTTGGAGACATTAATTTTCAGAGATTCAAACTTGGAGAAGACTTGACGGTAAAAAAGAATACTATTTCTGTTTTTATAAGTCATCTGCGCCAATCCATCAGTCGACAGGGCCCCCTCGACCCTGAAGACTTGGCGCTTTTGGTCGAACCGCCGGCCGGCACCTGGCTCCTCGATCTCCATTATGAACGGCACCTCTCAAATCAGACCCTGACTGTCCAGGGCACCTCCCACCCCTCAACAAGTGGCTCCGGCTCACAAGCCCCGAGCTCAGTTCATATTCCTGAGAAGCGCAAGACAGAAGTCTCCTGGCTTCGCAGGACTGAATACTTTAATGATGTTCAGCACAAATCTCGTGATAGCATGTAAGTCTCAACTAGCTCAACTCTATATCTCCGACCCAATCGTTAAGGATGATATTCTAATGATTTCTACTTGTCAAGTAATAATCAAAAAATCGTGCGCAAGTTCCTGCGCTCCCGAAGACCAAGACTGAGCGACTGGCAGAGATTCATTCGACGTTTGAGGTGGTCGCCAATGCCCCTATCCCAACTCTCAAGCACCCCACTAACCGAACATGAAAGCAGTCGACGCCTTTGAACTGTTGCTAACGAACTGACCTGGGCCAACACTTATGACTTTTATCGCTTTCCAAGAAAACCCGACGGATCGACCGACCAAAGCTCCTCAATGGTGTGTGCTCAATATTGAATAAAATTCTTGCTCGCAGTAAACTACGTCATCAGCATGAGAAAAACTGATTGAGTGCCTACTTTTGATCGTATTTCTTGTTCCCTGCCCACTTACACGAAAGTCAAATCTGCCGGATGATAGGCTGGAGCATGCCATCCTACGGCCTGTGCCAGGAGATGTCGGAGGGCCAAGGCTAGCCTACTTCCTGCCAGAGAGCTCAGAGGGGGTCAAGAATTATCAACAGATCAAGGAGGAGAAAAAAACGATCGATGAGGAGGATCAGCTCGAGGAAGCGATGGAGGAGGACCAGGAAGCTGATCCAGAACCGGTAGGTGTTGTTGTCAACAAAAGGCGGTACACAGAGCTCTGAATGGGAGGCTAATCCATCGCCCCATCAATTTGACCGCATGTTTAGGTCAACCAGCTGCACTTTGTTCGAGATTACGAGATCAGTCAACAACGTCCGATCCATCAATACCTACTGATATTCGACGACGGACAAGCCTCTGGGCGTCGCAAAGCGGCCTATTTCAACCCGGTGGGCCATTTCAGGACGCTGCGAAAACGGAGACCCAAGGTAAGGCCGATAGCGACCGTATCTGCGTAACTCATAGCCGCTTGCTCATCACCATCCTGCGCTCTCTTTTCTCCTCAGCCGCAAGAACCTGCTCATGTAGATGGTAAAGGAGACCCGCTGTGGGACGGCATCAGCGTCTCTCTCACGAACGACCCCAAGGTCATCGCCCGATCAAGTCTGTCCGCAACGAGCTCTTGGCCCCCGTATTAGAGCCCCCAAGTGAGCTTTTGAGTCCCTCACTTCCTATCCCAAACCAGCCCCATCTCTATGCGAGTCTTTTCCACAACTATAGTCATCTCTTGGCTTGCAATCTCGCCCGGGATAATAAACGTATATATTTCCCATGTAATCCATCTGCATATACCACATTCCCGAATTCCGTCGCCGGCCATTTGTACCCTTTGCAAAACATGACGAGACTATTCTCCGCGACTTGACCAGCCTTTTAAATTAGGTATAGATGAATATAACTCCTCTCACAAGGACCCTATCAAAGCAAAGCCATCAGCTCTACCAAGAGCATTTCCTTTCTTTTTTTTTTTTTGAAGCATCGAAGTCAAGATATTTGATACCTTCCCCCAAAAGAAAAAAGAAACAGAACAAAAAAAAAACATCAAGGGAGCGAAAGATGGCGGCAACTCTGTATGCTGTACTTGGGTTGTAGAACCAGCATAATACCATGCACACTTCTCACACCAAGAATCACAAAGTGCCATTGGGTGATAGGCGTCTTCTAGACAGGTCCAGTCTGCTTCTCATCCAGTATCTCAGTCATCTCGAATAACCAAGCCTTGTAAGAAGATAGAGATCATTGTAGTTGCTTGGCGATAGTCACAAGGGAGCGGAACCAGAGCTCGTAAAACCAATATAGTAGTATAGTATACTGCACCAAACCGGCACCAAAGAGCTGCATGCTGGAATACCTTCCGCAAATTACGGCCTGCAAGCTTTGATTCAATTGCTCCTGTTATCCGAACCACTTAGCTTGAAGAATGGTTCCAATTAGGCCTTTTGAAAAAAAGAATATAGTATGCACCGCTACCACCGTGAGAGAGAGAGTACATCAGTAAAAAGCATCATCACTTTCCTCCATCAGAAAAGAAATCAAGAAAAACAAAAGTGCTTTATGTTATTGACAGACATGAACACTCTCATATAAAGTGGAAAAAAAATTTGCTCGCGCAAAAGCATAGAAAGACCAGGTCTGGAAATCCTGGATTGAGATTTTTTTTTTTGCTTGTGTCTTGACTGTTCTCCTGAGAAGATGATCTCCTTGACTTGAAGCTCTTTCTCCCCTTAAGCTCACCATCTGAAGAATAAACCCCTTCTCATACACCACCCAACACCTCTTTGCATGAAAAAGGATACGTCATTGAAAAAAAAAAAAGAAAACATCATTTCTATAGAGATACAAACATTATAAAAATAACTAACAGGGTTTTTCAGTTTGGTTTATGTTTTGTATCATACCGACGCGAATGAAAGCATTCGTGCATGAAAGACGTGTCTCTTCTTTCGCTTGACTATATATAAGGATGGTGATGATGATGCAGTAGTTTTATTTGTGAGTGGCGGTAGTAGAAGAAAGCGGTGTATTGGTGCCACACGGAACATGAAGGAAAGGATTGAGAGAAATGAATAACAGGGGGAAAAAGGATTTTAAGATGTTAAGATGAGTGTAGAACGAACTACCATGAGACGATGAGTCCAGTTGTCCATATCCACCGCGACCAGGATGACCGGGAAGGCTTTCAGGCCTTGATTTTCTGAGCACCGTGACCCCCTGCGAAAGAAGAGTTATGTGAAAATGTCATTTGACTGGTGATCCTTTTTTTTTTAGAGAAAACGATCGCCACTTGACTCACCCCAGCCCATCCCGACAAACGCCAACCAAGACCATCTGCGTGGATTAGAGACCAAGAAGATGGCTAACCAAGTCGAGAGTTCCGAGTAGCTGATATGTAAATCCGATTCAGGTGTCGGGCCGAAATTTATATGAGAGATTCCACGGAGATATCAGCCCTCTAGGACTTGTTCAAAATTCTGGACATAAAGGTCGGACTTGTTCACTGACGTGTAGAACGTTAAGGATCCCTTAGTCTTGACCAACCGGTCCACCCACCCTTTCATCTCGGCAGCTATCGCCAGGGCAAACCGCGGAATTAGCATGTTGAGCTCGAATTACTACTGATGAAGCTTACTTACTGCTAGGCGCAGTCGAACTATCCAACATAAACATCATCATCATTCTAGCCAAAATGCCTAGCAAAACCATGACGCAAAATGGAAAAATAAATTTGGCAAAGCCGCGAGTTGATTTTTTCTTGGATACAAAATTATTTTCTTTCTGTAGAAGAAGGGTTCGACAACCTACCAATATGATTATGACCGACAGTTCCCAGCCCTTCGTAGTAGCCGGCATTGGTCATGAGACAGCTCCAGTCGCTAGCGGCGAAGTGTTGGAGGAAAAGGTTGGGTGGGGCATACTGGCTGGGTGTCTTGGCGCCCCTGAAGAGCTTCTGAGTAGGCAAGAAGCCCAGATTGGGTCGCTTGTAACCGGTAGCCTGGAGCATACGGACAGTCTCATCAGCCTCACCATCCTTCAGAACCACCGCACCAATCCTCGCTTTTGCATACCTCGACAATCACATCCGCCGGAACCGTCTCGGACTCGTCCAACCCAAACCTTTGGATTTCGACCCCTTGAGGAGAGATTTTATCGATCTGAGACACAAAGGAGAAATAAGTGACAGAAACTTGAGACTGTCTCTTCATGACGTGAGGATGAAAATTAACTAATACATTACCTTTGCCCTGACGTAGTCAGCACGCTTTTCACGGACAAGTTTCAAGAACTCTCCATTGACGATCGGAGTTTTGCTGTACAAGCGGCTTGCTGGCTTCCCGTTATAAGCAGTAGGACTCATCCATTTCAAGTCAGCGCCATAATGGTAGGCACGGATTGCGCCCTCAGCGATTTGGTCCAAGAAGCAGGGAATACCGAACGGGTTCAAGGCGAGCATGGTGCCGAGAATGACGTTTCGAGGAATAAACCACTAGGATGGTGTATCCATTTAATGTGAAATCGCCAAAAGGAGTGAGTTTTGTGAGCAAGAGTTGGGATAAAATTACGGGGACGAGCAGGCCATTCACAGAGATAATTGAAGCAGAACAGGAGACAGAGACTATACAGTCAAATTTTTCTTACCTTGTCGGTTCTGGTGACCATCACTGCGGGGGTAGCACAGCCAGACTGTACGGCCAACTCCAGAGCTTCAACGGCACTAGCACCACCACCGATAACCACGACCCGCTTTCCGGGCCAATCGACTTGATCCAATTCGCTTGAGTGTAACATTTTCCCTTGAAACTGGTCACGACCTGCGAAATCGATGCGCTCGGGCGGTCCGCACGTGCCTACGGCGACCACAAGCCCGTCGAAGACACCATCAACCCCGTCGTTAATCGTCCACTTGCTAGGCTGGTCCTTTGAGGCTTGCTGGCGAGTAACTCGCTGGACTGTGAACTTTTTCATGCAAACACACAATTCGTCAGATCAGTCCAAAAATTGACACATTGATAGAAAAGGAGCACCATGGTAAGTTAGAAATCAAGCACTAACGTTGAAACGGGTTCGCGAACTCAATCGATAGTCATTCCAGATTTTTTGGAGTTCGGACAAAATTTCTCCCTACGAGCGAGCCAGGGGAGTTGAATTTTGAGCAGGTAAGCAACAGTGATTAGGCAGTGACTCAAGATTCAAGAATATAAATAAAGCTTGACGATGGATGTGGAGGAGAAAAAAAAGTGGGCGGCGATCGCCGATCGTCTAAGCGTGACGAGTCGAACGCCACACCGAGAAGATCAAGCCAATATATCGCCGATCGGTGCAGGTACAAAAATGTTCTTGGCAGCTGCATTACCCGAATTCAGGGTATGGCAGAGATATAGAGGCATGCTGTGAAGCAACCAGATAGGGACGTGGTATTGCAGATGGCAGAGTGAAGAGAGGTTGCGGACTCAACTTTTCTGACTGGGAATTGATTCGACCATTTCACCGAAGGATGAAATCTGTACATTAACGAGTCCAGCTGGAGAGACGAGGTGCTAAATAGGGGGGGACAAGAGAGCAGACAAGGGCAATCAGTGAGCAGCTCTCATCAATCACTCGTAGGCATAATAGGCTGCTCTGGATAGACTTGTCAAGAAGAGTATGCAGCACTGGTTAGTCACATGGGTGATCCAGATGGCTCATGGGCAAGCTTCGGCTCATGAGTCAACGAAGAAGCTAGGATAGCTCTAGAAGTGGATAGATACATCCCTAGCCAGTCGTGCGCAGCTGAATAAAATTGGCTCGGATATAGGAATAGTAAGGATGGATGCAACATACCTATTGACTCGAGACCAGATGCCACCGATGTTCTCTGATTGCTCGAAAATGATCACCTCGAAGCCATGGGCAAGGAAGTGAGCGGCGGTCGAAACACCGGTGATTCCGGCGCCAATGATGGCGATCCGTCCTAGCGGGTTGGAAGAAGGCTCGAGGGTGATGGTATCCGGGCTAGGCGCAAATAGGTAAATGATCACGGTTTGCAGCACTCCATAGAGGACGACCCAAAGGCTCCCGAGTAGGCGGGAGATCGGAGCGAGGAGGCCACCCTTGAGGGAAGCTTGGCGAGAGGAAGGCGAAGATGGAAAGCGTGCCGGGGTAGGGTCTGACGAGTCCGAGACTGACGAGGGGGATGATCGGGGAGAGGAGAAAGAAAACAAGGATGTTGATGGGGAGCGGGAGGCGGTTTGCTCAGATAGGACGGAGGAGGGACTGGATGGAGCTGCTTGACCGATAACAAGAATCAGATGAAGCATTAGACTACGAAATCGAATATAACAGAAGGGAGGAGAAGAAACATGGAGAACCAACCCGAATCGATTGGAAGGAATCCTGCTAGACCTGGGTTGGCGGGGGTGGACACACTGGAGATTGGGTCGGCCATGATGAACAAGCTGACTGGAAACAAGTAAACAAGAGAAAGAAAGAATCGAGCGCTGCCTGGATTGGCTCAGGTGAAACAAGATATTCGCTGTTATCAGTTCAGCTAAATTTCTGTAATGCCTTCCAAGAATCACAATGTTTCGAGAGTGGAGAAAATCTCTGATCTGCGGAAAGGGAAGGAGAATCAATCAAGCTGTGTGCTGTTTGTACAACTGGCTACTATTTGGAGTGGGAACTGTTGATGTGAAGAATATTATGAACGGGATGAGAATTTGGAGTGGAATGAGCTAAGGGAACGGGTGTGGAGGAAGCACTTTAATAGGCTTATCCTTCCGATCGACAAGCGAGAGATTGCGCCAGAGGGAGGGATTGAGTGTGTGTGTGTGGGGGGTGGAGAGGGGGAGATGGAGATCCCCATGGCCGTGGAATATGTTGGTGCAGAGTTTCTTCATCCGCCTTCGTTTTCACTTGGCCCATCCACAGATTGAAGCGAGCATGGAGGGTTTTCCATCGAGTGGAAACACACACTTCCACCCATTCCACTTATCATCAGGCAGCATCGTATCGAGAGAGATCACATTCACATCTTGCAACCTCATGAATGGTACGGAGATCCAAGTAGTATGAACAGGCTTGCGTTCTTTTTTCAATGACGATGGTCAGGTCAAGAAGCGTGATCGAGATGGATCATACGAGGGAAGAATAGAAAGGAGATCGAGGAGAGAGAGGCAGGCGGAGGAGATGTGAGGAAGCATTGCCACACAAAGATAAACAGGAAGGACATGGAGGGGAAAGAGGGAAGACAAGAGAAAGAAGAGTCGTGATAGGAGTTCTCTCAACGAACTGCTCACCTGCTCAATCACAAAAGACAGCCAATCCACTGCCCAAGTACAGTACAGTATACGTTAGGAGTAGGAGGAAGGAGGTCAACAGGCGAGGGTGATCTGAGAAGAATCTATGATCTCTCAAGAAGAGCAAACAGCTTTTGGTTCTACTTATTTTTACTGATTATGTAAATATCTTTCAAGGCAACACACGCATATCTAACCCGGGATGGGAACCGTCGGTTGGGTTATAAGTAGGCCAGCAAAGAGTATTATTATTAGGGGAAGGGGGTGGAGCAGAAGACGAGGAAGGGGGGAGGGATTGCACACGAGGGACACCACCAAAAGCTGAGATTCTTCCGATCTTTAAGTAGAGTTCCTCTCAAAAAATTCTTTTCACGAGCAAGCAAAAAAAAAAAAAAAAACACGCACACACACACACACACTTCTTACAAGCGCATAACAGGCAACACATGATGAGTCAAAGAAATGATCAACATCCAAGCCGAGCGTTGGCAAGGAATTAGCATTTGCTGGAACGCCGATGGTAAAACTAACATTGGAATGTATAACCAAATGTATTTCTTAACAACGAGCAAGAAAACACCTTGGGGTCTTTGACTTTCATCACTACAGATAAAGTTTTAGGCCATTCATGAGACGAGGGAATCTCAGCTTTCAGCTCTTGGAGACGAGAGAGGACGAGAGACATGAAGTGGAAAATGCGGAATTATTACATATGTAAATAAATGATATCTAAAAAAAATATGCATGTATGAAAGGGAAGATCCATCTGTTAAGACCTATCGACTCTAGTCCCTCTAGTAGACATTCTTTCTCGTTCTTCCAAGCTCTTCTCGTCCCTAAAAAAAGAATGCACTAGTTGCAAGGGACACGAGGGAGAAAGGAAAACCGAAATAGATATATATGAATGTTGATCTGGGTGAATCCCATTCGCCGGCCAAGTAAATCCACCAAAGAGATAAGAAGAAGATGCTTGTATTGCTTGGCTTTGGGGGCTTCGTAACCAATATATTCTGCCTACGATGCTGGCCATGATGGTCTTGATTCTCTGGGGCTTTTGTCGAGGCTTATAATCTCCAGTCAAGAGAAGCCACCAAGTTTTAGATATGATAGTGTCAAGTGCCCCTATGTCATCCTTTGTTCTTCCTGGCATGCATGAAGAGATTCCTCTAGAGCTTCTCAATCTCATCAGGCGTTAAAAAAAAAAAAGAAGATGCGTAGGGTAAAAGACGCCAGGGAGAACATGGCAGAAGGTCAAGGGGTGCTGCATAGTTATTTAGCTATTTCTCGGACGCGGGAACAAGTTTCCAAAGAAAGATTAAGGAAGTCAAATGAGGAGGAAAGGACTTGCCTTTTACACAGTGGAGGTTTGGCTAACCTTAGCTTTCATTCGAATCCACAGACTCAGAGAATAATAATACCATCAGACCTACATACTCATGCCATGTAGCAGCCTACCGGTCGACGGCTAGGCTCTAGAAAGGAGGGAAAGTAAGACGATCAAGTTGAAAGGACTCCAAAATCGATGGGGCTTAAGACTGATGGGGTGCAGTAAATCATGTAATCATGTGTTCAAAAATTACATTTTTTTGGCGAAGGTGTGCTTTTCCGCTTCGTTATTTGCATCACACCAAGTATCCCGCTACTTGTTTCAGCTGTATTACAAGAGTTTATCACATCTCGATCAAGTATTTGACTCGTCGGACAACAACTAGCGAGGCCGATGAGGTGCGCCTCGGACTCACTGTGTCCGGCTATACTTCCCGCTACATATTTCCCGCAGCCCATCCGTTGACGAGTGAGAGAGTGCCCAGAAAGATATGCTGCCTTTATGCTGCCCTTTTATCGGGAAAAGTCCGTCCGAGCAGGTGTCGGCCTGGCTGGCCAGACAAGTGAAAAGAATATGTATGAAATTTTCAATTTTTTTTTGAGTGAAGATGAACATGAACATGTGCAGAGATGTGCAGAGATGGGCAGGCGGAAGGTACAAGGCTCGATCGTTATACCCTGTTAAACCCTTCCTTGGAATGTTCAGGCTTATCTTTCCCTCTTATGTAAATACGTGGAGCACAAAAAGAAAGAAAAGGGTTCGAAAGGAAACAAGATTCCTCAGTGCCAGTATATAGCAGCTGAAGAGAGCTGAAGCTTGAGCCGCCTACCCGCGGATGGAGTCTAGACCAACAACACATGCATCTGGTTGTTTAGCAGGTATAAATGGTGCAGCTGATTATGATCGCCGTCAGTGTCTGGCTGCGATCTAACCCGCCGACCTCACATGTAGCATGAGCTGATTCACTTCCATATCTTCCCGTGACTTGGTTTCGGCCATGTTGATGATTGTAATGAACTCATATATGACGCTTTGATAAGGACAACTAACAAGGATAACGGTAAAGAATGATCAATGAAAAAGCGTTTTGTGTCTCAATAACGGTTATTTCATTTTCATGTCGTACTACTGCAGTTGTATATAGAGTGATGCCAGAGACGTCTTGTCCCCTTTCTTTCTTCTCTATCGTGATATTTTGTTTTCATTCTTCATCTTCGCTAAAAGACAATCTAAATCATTCTACCCATCCAACCCTTTCAAGAGTTTATCTTCGCTCAAGAAGATAAACTAACCCTACTCCTTCATAATATAGATCGTCTAGATCATTAAAGAAAAGGAGGTAGTAGGCGGACCCTCACAATGATGCCCGTTTTGGGCCTACTGATGGAGAAATCATGCAAATACCTACTTCCAAATACTGCAGGACACCACAACTTGCCTCCGGCCTGATACATATGCGGTTCAATGATTTTATTGTTTCGTAGCTTTTTTTTCTTCCAATTGACTGGAACTAAAGCCACCACTGGGTAGATCTTTTCCTTCGTAACTGTGCTGAAAAGTCTTCTTTTTCCAATAGAAAGGCATTCAAAGTCTTGACCAGGTCCAGGATAAGCCAATCATTCATCTTTCTTTCTCATTAACTACCTTCCGGACAAGATAGGGGAAGCTGAAAAGTTAAGTGAAATCAGGAACACAAGAGGAAATTTCCAACTAATTACTTTTCAGGTGCAAATTACCTCCATAAATTGTCACACTAGTGATGCAACTTGCTTGGAAGCAGTTTGACAACTCTCATCAATGTGAAGAGAAAGAGTATTTGCAGATCTTAATTTCTTCATCTGCTTCTGTGATTTTTTTTTGCTCTTTCCTTCCTTTTTGTTTGTGTGTCTGCAAGCGGAAGACTTGTCTTTCCGGTGGCCTTCTATTAAATCACCAAGTCCATTATCAGAAAGGTTCTCATCTTATTTCATCCATGATAGTGATACTATACCCAGTACCAGTCAATCCTCTCCTTCTACTTAATTGTACAGTTGTACATCCTCCCTTGGCTTTTTAACCACTTTTTTTTTGTTATTCCAAATTTCATAAATTCCTCATGAATCAGTGTCACTTTAGGTTGTAACTGGGTTGAATACCCAGGTGGACTTGGGAGACTCCTTGGCACGCAGGTACCCACTAGCCAAGGAGACCTTCTTCTTGGATGGTACAGTCTGCACAGGTCTGCACCTGCCTGCCAAGGATAAATTTGCCTTGGCTGGTAGGTACTGCCATGGAATAACTCCTTCACATCAAAGTTTCCCACATGTACCAAATTGGTGGAGTACAACTACAACTAGCACCCGGAAAAATGCCGATTGGGAAACAAAACCTGCTTGGGGAATTTTCCTCAATTTTTTTATTCTATTTTGCTTAAAAGCCCCCAAATCAGGAAAATGCTAGAGGTCAATTTTGAGTTGATGCACAGAGTCCCTGCAAGTAAAGAAACAAAAAGAAAGACATGTAACTTTGAGCAGGAAAAAGACGTTAGATGGACGATGGATAAGGCTAACATGACAGAGTAGAAAAAATGGTGCTTGGGAGTGTCGGATTAAAAAGAAGAAAAAAGTGTATATGCGATAAGGTCAAGATTGAAACGAGAAGAAACAAGAGATGAAGCATTTCATGATCCGGGTTTGCAATGCTCCTACACGAGAAGACCGAGACCGGCGACCGAGGATTGGTGATTTTGGTTGATAAGAGAAGCGTGGGGTGGAGAGAGAGAGAGCGGGCAGGTCAGATCGACAATGTCAGGGGATGATCGAGCGAACAGAAGCAGGAAAGAAGGGACTCAACTGCATCGCTCGTCGGATTCCACCACGAATGAAACCCCTCCAAGCCGAGCAAGTAAACCGCTAGCGCGTTTAAACTGGTACCGGCATCAAGTGCACTGAAATCAGAACCCGTTGGGCAAGCAATCAGCACATTCCTAATTCTCTTTTTTCAAGTCGCAACCGTGCTTTTTTTTTTCTCTTTTTTTCGAGTTTTACCTGGAGAGGACGTAGTTGTATTTCTCAAACCATTTCGGGCGATACTTCAGAGCCCAATACTGCGACATAAACGCGGCCAAGAAGCCCACGCCAATACTGCGATTCCCAAAGTGAAAGGCGACGATTGGCATCCGATAGACATTGTTTCAGCTGGGGACAGGAGTAACAGATGAGAGCGCGGGGAAACGATTATGAGAACTGACACGTTTGTAGGGATCTGTGGAGGAGTGATAGCCCCATGCAGAAAAACTGAAATTACAGAACCATTTTCCATTCAGGCGCCAAATGATGACCATCACATTCAGCTCGCAGAGTCACATGAGAAGGAAAAAGGGACAAAGACTCAACGTGGAATACTGAGCTGTCGCCATGCGCTTTTGGGATTATTCCGAGACATGATCCAAGGAATGATAGGGAGGAGAGCGCCGATCGGGAATCCCCAAAACAAGACCCTATATTTACCTATCGGAGCGTCGGAGTTTAAGAGAATTAACAAATGAAACTAATTCCGTTTATTCAAGCAAACACTTACCAGAAAAGAATTTGAGCGGCCCAATCAACCCCCCTTCAAGTTATGGGATATTCGCCCTTACATCAGCCTCGGATAGATTCGCAGGCTCCTTCCCCAAAGATAGTTTACTAACAGATAACTGAGGCCGAGTAGAATATTTCTGGCTTCCGGCCAGTCCATTGGCCACTAGGATCCACAACCGTGCCGTCCAACAACTCTCTCTTGTCTGCTATGACCGAGCGGATGAAAATATAGTTGATCACCGCTCCGATTGAAGTTCCGCAAGTCCTTGATGAAGACGTGGGCGAAGGGTTAATAAAAAATTCTTTTTATTTGTTTTAGAAAGAAGATTGGGTGGGACTTACTGAAATATGAACATATCCTTCGGTGGTATCTCTACCAGTAAAATGAGGGGGAAGAAGATATTTAGCATGTTTTTTCAGTAGAGGGGAACAATAAATGAATTGACGCAACTAGCATAGATTCCTAGTTTCAGATCAGACGCCAGATCAAGACATTGGCTCATGGTCATGTACCCGTACCTTGATAACGCTACCAAAGAATCAGTGGCGGGCCTCAGGCTGCAGGTGTATTATCTGAGGGAACGAAGCAGTTTCCTACACTTTGAATGTGATATTTGCAAGCGGCCTTCCGCTGTCGTCGAAGAGAAAGGCAAGTTGCAGTTCAGTGTAAATGGAGAGTGGGACAAGCATCGAAGCGCGCCAAACTCTTACTATGACTGTCTCTGTGCCACTCACGGTAACAAGATCCCCGCCACAAATTCCGCTGGAGAGATAAATAAATGTCAGTTGATGAATAACAAACTGAGCGAGAGGGGGAAACAGATATTCACTGATGACATTCAAACCAATTTGGGTATTGGTAGTTGCTTTGACTGGAAAAGATCAATTATGAGTTATGATGTTTATGTGGGCGAGATATAAATAACATGAGCGCAGCCTACTGATACCCTGAACGCGCATTGTAGCACAAGAGGAGTATTCAAAGTGATCAAAAAATCGCAATACATTGACATCACTGTAGGGAAAGGTATCTTGGAGAATATGACATACCATGGGAATGATGAAGAAAGTGGCCTGAGTGATCCAAAGCAAAGACAAATTAATGATTAATATAATCCAACAGACGAATAAAACTCGAGTATAAAGATGTACCATTCCTAATGCCAGTAGTAAAGCCCAAACCGGGCACTTGAAAAATCGTTTCACGAGTCAGCTCAAAAGCAATATCTAGGCATCATGATACTTGAAAGTTACGCAACCTGTAGTGGATAGAACAAGACCACAAATATCGAGGCACAGAGCATGGAGCCGCCGATCCATGCATACCATTTCGTGGGCACATTCTCGTAGTGTCTCTCCATGATCTCAACATGAACATCCTGAATAAAGAGTTTTCCAGTAAGCCTCCAACACAGAAAAAAATAAATAAACCCATCAAGAGTCAAGGGGTGAAGGTTGACCGACAGTGGATATTTTGTTCCGTGCTGAAAGTGCCGACTTGATGTCTTCGGAGTGGAAGAGAAATACCGTCATGACAGCCGATGTCAATACCGCAAAACTAACACCGTATGATGCTGCGAAGTAGGGTGTCAATTGGATGGGCCCAAGCTCTGTATCGGCCGGTTCATTATTTTAGAAACAAAACCCATTAGTGACCGGTAAATTTTCACATCCATAGAGCTTATCTCACCTTGAAACCTATTCGTACAGAAAAAAAAAGATGGTTCAAACAAGTCATGATACGGTTTTCATGCCATCAGCATGAAGTCAATTTTACGGGGAAGAAAAGTAGATACAAGAACTGCGTGAAATGAAGGTATTTTTTCTTTCTATGCCGTGAGATGACTGACTTTTGCTCGTCTAAAGTGAAATCCGATTTGACCACGGCAGAGACGTTATATTTCTTGTACTGTTGGTCGAACAGCCGGGCCGAAACGGCATTATCACCAAAGCTGCGATTCTAGGGTGAGAGAAGATGGGGAAGCAAGTAAGCAAGAGTTAGCAAGGTACCCATCCAATGGTAGCGCCGCGCAAATCAGGATCACATGGGCACACATTCCAGAAGTCAAAATACCACATCAGCGGTACCACGATCCACATCGACAAGGCCATCCCTGCGAAAAAGTTGGACGAGGCGAAGAAGGGCGTGAAAAGAGAGCCTGCAGAGATTTGAGGAGATTAATTTGGCGCAGATTCGGGTAAAAGAAGAAGTAAATATTGCGGCTGACCAACTGATCCGATGACCGTCCAATCTAGCGACAGAGTTAATAGGCCCTTTAAGATAGGAAAGGGAAAATGTGGTGCCCCGCGGGCGGGTGGATTACTGGTGAGCAAATTTCCCAATCAAGGGCGTGGATTTAAATGTATTGCTTACAGCTCCTGTGTCTAAGATATTAGTAGATCAGCTCAAGCAGCCTCCCCTAGCACTACCAGTCAATGTAAATGACAATGAAAACTTACACGCAGACCCTAAAACCCTCATAAATGTGGAGCGGTTGTTGATGATACATATGATCGATATGCTGGTAAGAGTAGGTGCGAAAACAGATGGTAGGAACTGTTGTGGAATGAAAAGCAGGTCATCATCGTACCCCGATTCATAAGTGATCAGAACATCCAATCAAAGCCGTAGCAAAAAAAAAAAAATGCACGATCTTTCCTCGTGTGCGCATGCCACAGGCCGTATACGGGGTAAACAAGGCAAAGAAACTGATAGGGGGAAGGGAGTATTGTACCTGATAGACGAAGATGAGCATGAAGACGGTGGAGAAGAAGCGCATGCGAGCCTTCATGAAGTCCCGACTTTCCTGGGTATCATCGCCGACGGCGTGGAGGGTGTTGTAAAGCGTGACGACGACGAGTGCACTGGGCCAGACCATCCTGGTTGGCCGGATCAAGATGGAGTATGTCAGGCCTGCGAGGCCGAATCCCAGCAGCTGGGTAGACAGGATCAAAAGCAACGCCCCAAAATGCCCCATATCTTGCTAAATTAAAATAATGTAGAAATTCGTCTATCATGTTATTTTGAAGTATCGCCAGTGATTGGAATGATTGCATTTTTTTTTTTTTTTGCTTACGTGGTAATACAGGTCTTGGACCGCGACGATGTCCCCCGCATAGGCGGCAGAAGAGGCGCATCCGGCGAGGACACCAATCAAGATATGCTCTTTGACGCTGAATTCGCCGGGGTTGAGTGACACCTCCGAGACCCATCGATTTGGCTGGCGGGTGGACAAGAACCCAAACGGGTTAAGGAGCTTGATATTCCATGCAGGCCAAGTGGCAGCCATTAGCTTTCCAGCTATGCAGATTGAGAACCCATCATCAGCACCATGACAGGGGGGGGGGGGATGAGGATGAGTTTTATCTTGCGATTCCACTCACCCGCGTAGCTGACCAGGGTGATAAAGAATCCTCCGAAGCCGATGCCATTAGATTTGAAGAAGAAGATCTGGTTGATTCCCGCACCCATTGCGCCCAACGTTCCCCCGATGAGCCATACCCTGATGGTGTTGGTGAGCATGGAAGGGTCGTCGGACTCGGGGACGACTTTTTCGACCATACTCTCGGCGGTTCCCTCGGGGTGCTTGGCCCGTCGGTCATGCTGATCACGGGCCAACTCGTGGGGCAGGACTGGCGAGGAGTTGGAGGTGCGTCCGGGGCGGCTTTTCGCCTGGGTGATCCCTGGGGAGGCATCGTGGGAGGAGGCCTGGTCGAGCGTGTCGTGGTGTACGAGGGACCTCAGTAACAGATCCCCCTCTCGTTCGGCTTCTTCGTGGAAGGTGTCGGCTGCCTCGTCTGTGTCAAGCTTAACGTAGCCGACGGTGTTTTTGGACATGGTTCTCAGATTCCACGAGGTTTTGTTTTCCTACGATGTGCTTCCGTTGCTTCCAGTGTTCATTCATCCGCTCGATCAAGCCGTCCAGTATCCAGAGCAGAGGTTCTTGTGAGTCTTATCCATCCGCCAGTTGCGAGTCAAGTGGTGCTTGTAGAGTGGTTTATAAATAATAAATAAATATGTACCCACGTACCAACGCCTGCATACATAAATACATAGAACTTAGTACAAGCTCACCCTCCCCCGTCTGCGAACCAAATCACATTTGGGCGCGCGTCCAAATCACTTCTCAACAAGTCAACCTTGCCGCTTGGTGTCTTCACAAGAACTCATTGAGATAAGAAAACCAACGATTTCCAGAAGAAAGGTTTACAACGAACGCAGTGAGGAATAGATGAACACGATTACTGGTGAACTTGAAATCACATTGATATTAACAAGATGAAATCAATGCAGAGGAAGGAAAGGGGAGCTTGAAGTGAATGAACGAAGAGGCTGAGAGGATATAAGTTTTAATCATTGCGGGAAATGACAATGTTCCTGAGGATCACGAATCCAGAAATAAATGCCAAATAAGAGGAGGCAAAGAAGCTGGCCTGATAGCCAGCTGACAAGGGCATAACGGAAGGTATTACGGTTTGAACCAGCGCGGTGGAGTTCGAGGAAGAAAGTGCTAATGGTACTGAGACATCCGCAAAACCCATCTCTCAGTCCTTGCAGGCCAGCACAATACTCAGGATGGGCGCGGGCAGCTGAGGAGTACTGCAAAGCGGAAAAGAGAGCGAGCAGCGCGGTGGCAATCACATTGGCCAGGTAAGTACCGGTGGGAAAGCCGTGGTTAATCGAGAGGGGGCGCTGATTTAGTTTGGCCAGGTAGTACCGTAGTATCGTCCCTGTCGGAGCAATCACCATGCTGTAGCTCACCGGGCCCCGCCATCGCACCGGCCCCCACACAAAAAGGAATAACGATCCGAGCCAGGTCAGGGGACCCATTACCATGATGATGACCATGCTGGGTGTCTTTTTGAGCGTCCAGTAGCTTGCACTTCTTGAGATGCGCGTCGAGACGCTGATAAGGGGAATGCGTCGCGCGATGGAGGGCACCACATTATCCATGCAACTTCCGAAAACAAGTCCCGTTTGAAGCGCAAATAGACAGAGTCCAACGGTCACGTATGTCTCGTTAAGCCCGTCTAAAAACTGATCAAGTTTTGGTCAAGCATACAGAAATTGATCAATCAGTGTGCGCTCTTTACATGAAGAGAGATGAAGACACACATCACTAAACCTGCTACGCGAAAAACGAGATGTGTTACTGAACGCCTGAAAGACTTGTAGCATCCAGCTGCTGAACGTAGTGACTGAGCCGCAATAACCGGTGGTCATCCCGAAATAAAGCAATGAATGACTGTAGGGAGTGTAACATATCAAGTCAGTTTTATTTTATTAATAGAAGGCAAGAAATCGACTAGGTAATTTGCAACAACATTTTATTGAATCTAGGTTGAAGAGCGACGGATGTACCCATGACGATACAGCCGACGACTTGGACGAGCAACAAGCTGAACACGGATTGGCCGTTAAAGTTGCCGATGGCCGTGATTCCGAGCCTAGTCAGGAGGCCCCAAATGGCGGAGAGCATGAGGATCGAGATGGTTTGTGCTTGGTGAGCGAAGCTGGGCTGCTGCGAGACATCGTTGACTACCTTTGAGGGGTGACGGGTGTGGGACGCGTTGTCGCCGCCATGAGAATCGATCTCTGCTGGGTCATCTTTTCCTGGATTTGGTGGATTTATAAGCCGAGCAGATGTTGCTACGGGGTCACGCGCCACGAGTTCTTCGGGTATCAGCTCTTGGTCCTCAGAGCCTGGAGATGGCCCCATCAGATAGTCAGCTGGAGCACTTTCCGACTCGATGGTCGGCCGGCCGGATGGAAGCTTGCAGGAGTATCAAACGTGGATGAATCTCGAATACGACGTGGTCTTCGGACAGATAGTGGGTGGCGGGCGAAGTTGAAGTTCGTTCAGCCACCAAAATGACCATCGGGACCAGCGAGAGTCGTAATGTATGCCGCGTCGGGGAATCTTGTGGTTCAAATGATTCGTTCAAAGTTAAAGTCTGTTTCCCATAGAATTCAGAAGACAGGGCTGGGCCAAACACAGGGCCAAGGCCCAAGGGACACCCGCACCGGCCCATGCAAGCCAACCAGTCCATGAGAAAATGGCGGACAGATTGATATTCTCAACCTGCTATGATGATGGTGCAGAAGACACATCTCATCATTGATGAAAGTCTGGGGAAACTCATTCTGATGATCGATCAGCCCAACAGCATGATGAAGATTTCCATTGCAAATAAATACTGCCCTTTCTTGCTCCACATGGCTGCATCAAAGCTAGCCCCAAAACCCCACAAGATATTTCTCTTGGTGTTATAGTACTGTAATGGTGGAAAAGTAGAAGAAAACTAGGGGTGACTCATCACAACTTGCTCACCAAGCAAGTCGTGACCTTATTGGTCAGAAGGTGGTTTCCTCTTCATAAAGGAAGGATCGACAGGAGCTAGAGAGGAGCTACACATAAACCCAAAGCTCTCTTGGTGTCCCTTGTCAGCAAAAGACACATCACAGTAACCATGGTAGTAAACTTGATCAGACATCTTCCAAACCTTGAAGAAAATGTGAAGATGTCATGTTTTACTGGACTTTCTCTGTGTTGGGAACAGAATTATGGATATCTTTTCAGACTTGTCACATGCAAGATCATACTGAACAGTTCATCATGATTTAAAAACCAGAAAAGAGTGTTTTGAGTATCAATTAACTTCCACTTGATACATTCTTCAACCAGTAGTATTCTTCTCAAATGAAAAGTCTATCTTCACAATATATCATCTGCATATGAAAGTAGAACCACTATTCTTGTTTTGTTGCGTCAAAGATCTTACATTTATGGTCAGTCCAAAAAGGCACTGACTATCATCCCAAGACTCCCTTCTTTGAGATGATAAAATCTATTCAAGTTCCAGTGCACCAATATGACACCATAAACCCAGACTAAGTTACAAAACAGGTGTCAGGAATTATGAATGGCCTCATGTATTTGATTGGGAATCTACCAAGGGAGCTTCAGTAAGGCTTTCCTGAATTGGAAATCTTCAAATTTGGAGCACTATGTAACATCCACTTATGAATTTATGATGAATAAGGGCTGATTAGCTCACGTGCATCTTTTTATTTTTTGTCTGGATCATGCAGGAATTGAACTGATTTTTCCACATACTGTGTATCCCACATTCCATTGCTTTTCCTATGCAATTATTGTTTCCCATTCCATTTCTAGTTCAACCTTCCATTGAAAAAACCAGGATGAAAGATCAACAAAAATGAAATTGCAGATGATTCAATGTGATTTGCAGATAATACATAATTACATTATATACACCGGTGTATTTGGGTTTAATTACAAGTTATGAAATGAAAATAAGCAGTCAAATGCTGAGAAAATCTATAGCAACACAGATGACTTCAAAACTATCAAAGTCAATTTGGAGGAGTATCTCAAGATCATAAAGCTAAATATGTGGAAGTACATATTTATGAAGAACAAAACATTCTAGCTTGAGGATTTGAAATACAAAAAAAAATTAGATTAGTTTTCCCTCGTGTACTCATAGCTTAGTTGGCAGCAAAGGAAATTCCAGAGACGAGATGGTAGGTTACTAAAACTCCTAGAAACAGTCAAACACACTGAGTTCTATAGGAGGGAAGAGGAGTTTTGAGGAGGGATTTGAGGATTTTTGAAGAGAAACCTTCAGTAGTTAGATAATGTTCTTATAATTAAAACTTCTGACACAAACTCATCATGATAAACTACAGGAAGAAAGACGTGATTCAAACGGTTAATGCTGGCAACAAGGGTAAAAAGAAACAGACTAAGGAAAAACGTATTCCAGCACTAAGTTTTGTGGTACGACCGATTATGGTGCAACGCAACCGTCTGTGTAGATGGAATTGCGAGCCAAGATTTTGATTGAGGGCGATTGCAACGTTTGGCAAACTTGATGAAGTCAGGCTGGGTGCTTTTGGACTAGGAGTTGGGCGGAGAGCTTCAGCCCAAGCGAGAACAAAAGGAGTCCAGAATTCCGTATCACGTTCAAAGCTGAACGCCCAATAAAACAGTTCCTGGCGCTCAGCATCAAGCCTTGCGCTCAGCCTGGCCATAGTCTGCTTTCAGATCTTTTTCGACAGTCTGATCATTTTGTGCCGTACCATTGCCATGGAAGGAGGTGGCCTGCGAGGTTGGCTCTTTGCGGATGTATTCAGGTAGGTAGGCAGATTGATGAAAAAGCGTAGGTTGATTTGAAGAGAGGTAGCTATTTCCCATATTCCAAAGATGAAATCGGTGGTGAGTACTTTCTGAAGCCAAGCAGACAAAGAGCTGTATCAATTACGCACGCAATTGGAAGCTCAATCACGACAGTCGCGTTTGCTTGAAATGTCGAGGTTCGACTGCACGTCCAGTTTAAAGCCTGCATGTTACCCTTGTCAGCATCAGCGCGACTGAAAGAGTTGAGCAAGGTCGCAAGTCGTCGTCGTCCCTAAGCAGAAGTTGTTTTACCAATCAATAATTTATCAAGACGGAATTGACGATGAGAAAAGCTGGCTTACCATCAATTTGTAGCCCAGGTAGGGTGCCCAAAGGAATAGAAATATGAGGAGGATGGCGATGAAGTTGGTCAATTGTCCTGCTTTGATGAGTGCGATTCGTTGTCGAATCTCCTCGTCACTTGAATTCTCACTGAGGGGCCCCAGACCATTGTAAATTAATCTGTTCAATTATTCAAGTGAGGTTAGTATTGAATGATAGCAGACTATTAACACAAAAGAAATGAAAGTCATTCTAACCGATGGACAATGAAGTTGGCGGATATCGGGCCAATCAAACTCAAGATAAGAGATACTACTAAGTATACGCGCATGAATTTAGACCAAGTGAAACGAGCAAAGTGTTTCCAGATTGCGACTGTTCTGGTTTGCCATTCTTCTTCGGTGATGGACGATCGAAGCTCAGCGGGCAAAGGGAAGGGATGGGTTTCGGGACTGGTGTGAGCATAGAAATTCGCGACCACTTGTGATCTATGGGGGAAAGTAAATGTGGCTGAAACTAGGCCTAAATGGTTCATTAGTTGGATTCATAATGTTTCAGTGAATCCCGTCCATCAACAATGATTGTGAGTTCCGGTACGTTTGGCAAGCCTAGTGAAAACAAATTTTCTCATGGGATGACTCACTGGAAGGCAAGGGGATAAAGTAAGCCATTGCTTTTAACTTGATGGGTTTGGGTTTCGTGAATGATATGAAGAGGATATAAATCTGTTAAAAGAATGGCACAAGAAATCGAAGCATTTCAGCTTGCGGATCAAGGAGCTGAACATTGAACGAGGTACATACGTGATTCAAGATCTAAGAGCACTTGCAACAGTCAAGCGTCTTGTTGCTCAAAGCTGCTTTATGAGATTAGGTGGGGTGGGTCTTGATAAGTGTTCCCAAGACCAAAGCAATCAAGATGTTTAGTTGTCTCTCTTGATTTGAAAAGAGGGGCAGTGAGTACCTTACCAAACAATTCGACTTTCCCGGAACATGTGGGTGTGTACACAAGAGAAGAAGTGGCGACCTAGCTAGCTGCAATAGATAAATACAGCCTAGCCAATCGAGGTGAAGCTCGTCGAGGGCAATACGATAAGCAAATTAGCGAAGTCAGTTCTACCGATCTTCTCAATTAAAGGTAAAAGCTGTTCATGAGTAAACGGATATAAAATATCTAAGAGACTGTTGAGGGACTTGGTTCCGCTGGTGATTAATATGCGTATTACTAGGAGCCTCGCTAAATAATTATGCTCAAGTCGCATTCAACTAGGCCGGAAAAAATGCGCTGACTGCGAGAGGTGAAGAGAAGCGGCGAGAAGTGGGACGGTGATATGCCGATTGAATGGAGTACATAGAAAGCTTTGTATACAGCTGCTAGGGGCAAGCATGGCGTAGGTGGTAGTCGCCAAGGTGCAGCCCGCAACGCGTATCTGGATTCCGAGGCTTGCCTTTCCACTGCCTCCCATCCAATGTTGAACAACCTTTAATAAATGAACTGCACACTATGCTAAACTCCGGGGACCGAACACGCTCTCCATTGCCACCTTGACAAACTTTTAAATCGCAAATAACGCTCAATTTGTAGTCACCGACCCGCCGGTCTCCACATCTCCGGCAGAAGGACCTGATGTCGTCAGCCAAACCTGAGCCCTACAACCCATCTCTATGTGTTGGCCTGGGCATGTGGAGGTCGATGCTGGTAGGACTCCGGAGAACGACAGCATCTGCCCAATTCTGGACATTTGTTTGGCCCTGTCTTCATCTTCTTTAAAGCTATTCCAAAGAGGGTCCTATCATTGTGTCTCAGAAAAGCCTTGCTACCAAATAGCATAGCCTGAACTCTACTACCCAATCTTGGCGGGATGAAGGTATCCGTTGCCGCATCGATCGCAAGATGTCGACATAAATATCTCGCTGGAGCATATATTCTGGGTCAAGTACCAATAAACACCGCTCGAAAAGTTGGATGGGCGGCATCAATCCTGCGGAATTGGGATGATCCATGTCACAGTCAAAAAGAAAGAAATATAATGGAAATAAGTACATACATATTCTCCTGGGGACACCCCTGCCAACCGCCAATCTCTGGTGATGCAGGGACACCCAATGTAGGATGCATGAGATGTTTTCCTCGCTACATCACAATGATGATTGTTTTGAGAGCAGATAATGCCTTTACCAACCAAAACTTACAACCTGTTCTTCCTGGGGCTGTATTAGCCACGTGAAGAAGAGAGCCAAACCAAGTAATCACACCAAGCCAAGCTTTCTTTTGACATTTATTCACTGGGAAAGACTCATCTCTGATTGCAACTGTCACTTTCTCCACTGTGCAATATTTGGAATATGATACAAGGGTTCCCTGAGCCAACCTGGAATACAGGCAAGCTCGAAACCCAACCACTACACCAGCCATTTGCTCGGGCTAGTGGAGAGAGCTATAAGGCCATCACTTTCTGCACCTATCAACCAATCTTTCTTTCCCTCACCCTCACCCTCCTCATCTTCTGGCTATTCTCCCTTCCTCCGCCTTACAAAAAAAGATGCGCACTTGAGGGGGAAAATTGCCGCAACAGGGCCATGCACACCATTGTCTTCCTATTTTTTTTTCTTTTTCAAGAACATGAAGGGGGCTAGGTTTAAGCACTACTAAAACTCGCACAAGATTGTGCGATACTGCGGGATAGAGGAACTACAAAGTTGACATGTGCGTGGGCGTGTAAACAAGGTGGGAGAAAAAGACGATGGTTCGATAAGCTATGCGTGATCATTGTGAGACTGGTATGCTTTGCGTCCTCCGCCACGGATTTGGTGTGGTATGTAACGAGTTGGCATGGCCAGGAGACCGAGAAAAACACCCGGTGTTGGCGGTGTGGAGGTGGGTTTTGGAGAGAGGATCAAGACCTGTAGTCTGCATTGATGGCTGGAGAGGGAGGGAACTGGGTCAGCGAGATCTGAGAAAGAGTGAAAGAGAAGAGGTGGATGAGGGCTTTCTGACCAATGTATTCCTTTGAGAGGTCACACGTATAGTAGCTGGAGTGATGGCCATTGGGGAGGCCAAGATGGATGTCGATGAGCAGGTCTTCTTGCTGGAGGATAGTACTAGCTTTCTGCTCGTCGATGTCCGGTTCGGGTTCTCCATTACGTAGGAGCAGGATTTCTTGTGAAAGGTCGAGGGTCTTGATGGATACGGACACTTTGGAGGGGTCGATGGGTTGAGCGACGGGGCTGTAGCCTACGGCGCAGAGGATTCTGCCCCAGTTAGCGTCTTCGCCATTGATGGCGCATTTGACGAGAGAGGAGGTGGCGACGGTGGAAGCGACGATAGTTGCGTCCTGTTCGCTGTGGGCTCCCTGGGCGGACACCTGGACGAACTTGGATGCGCCTTCGCCATCGCGGACGACCAGGCTTGCGAGTCGGGTGGCAAAGCTGGTGAGCTCCTTTTCAAAGATATCCAGCTGAGGGATGTGGGCAGGGTCGGAGTGGGACAGGATGGGATTGCCGGCGGCCCCGTTGGCGAGCAGCAAGATGGTGTCGTTGGTGGACATATCGCCGTCGACGGAGATGCGATTGAAGGAGCGGTCGACCGCGCGCGAGAGGGCGAGCTGGAGGGTGTCGGGTTGAACCGCAGCGTCGGTGGCGATGAGGCCGAGTAGGGTGGCATGAGGGGGGCCCATGGAGGGGTGGATCATGCCTGCGCCCTTGTCGATCCCCGCCAGCCGGACCTCGTGCTGGCCCAGTTGGAACGAGTGGGTGAGCAGCTTGGGGAACGTGTCGGTGGTCATGAATGCCTCGGCCAACGCCTTCCACGAGTCGTAGGAGCTGCCCAGTTGCTCAAGCCCGTGCACCATCCCCGCGCGGATACGGTCCATGGGGAGCAGCTGGCCAATGACGCCGGTGGAGAGCACGAGCGAGGACGGCGGCTGCGAGTGGGTGTGGATCTTGTGGAGGTGCTGGTCGAGCAGCCGAGCCATCTCGGCCGCGTCCGCGTCGCCCCTCTTCCCGGTGACTGCATTCGCACATCCGCTGTTGATGATGACGCCCCCGATCGCTGCTCCCTTCGTCCGGAGCAGGCTGCTGATGCTGTGTTTGACGGGTGCGGCCTTGAACCGGTTCCTGGTGAAGCACCCGGCGGCATGCGTGCTCGGGTGCTGCGACACGAGCAGTCCGAGGTCCAGTGCGCTTCGGTGCTTCTTGATCCCGGAGTGCACCCCACTCACCACGTAGCCGGCGGGGAAGTGCGTGCAGCGTGCCGGGCTGGGGCCGAATCGGTTCACCTTGGGCAGGAGCGCTTTCATTCTTTCGGTCGTTGGGTCAAAGTCAATTCAAGAACGGCTCAATGATTTCCCCAAGTCTTGCGCGATACCAAAGATAGAAAACTACACATGACCATGTCCATATACCACGCGATGCCCATGTTTTTTTTTTTAGGTTTTATGCAAACCGTTAACTGATTCTCCGCATCTCCCAATTGGCTACCCATCCAAACCATCCGCATCCATCCAGTCGTATCACTTGCTCATAAACAACTAATCACTGCCATCCTAATTGACTAAGATTGGGGGTTCAGAGCACCTTGCAAATATGTACATACTTGCCTGCAGTTTGAATGCTGGTTCCCTCTCAAAAAAATGATAATATTTATAATGCCGTGGAGAAAGTAATTCCACCTTGGCAATGGCTGAGAGGATTCCTCAGCTCAATCACTTAGAATCTTTGTTGTAAAAGGGTACATATCTCCGGACTCCAAAAAAAAAAAAAAAAAAATCCAACCTGGCTCTTCTTCTTTACTTTGCCAATTGAATCAAGTCTTTTAACTCAATTATTTCATGCATGCATTGTTTGTGGGGATGGAAGGATTGCTAACAGCACCTGCTGAGCAATTCACGCAGGCAAGAAGGGATAACAAGCACTGTGTCAGTTTAGAATACAAAAACACATACAACAATAACATGTAAGAATGGAATGTGTTGTTTGGATTCAACAGAAACCCTGACCCTACCATAATGTGCTAGAATATTTGCTCATCTATTTTTGACCAGCTCCAAGACAGACGAGCTCAACCCAACAATATCAATTTTGGATTCAAACCACTATAACATGTGAATGCAGTTGCGGATGTCAATCCACTGGACCAGCTTGCCTGCAAAATTTTCATTTTGCGCGCAGGCTGTATGTATGGTTAACTCATGTGGTCAAACCACACGCTGACCACATTGTTGGAGGTTTCAGACCACAAGGAGTTCAGAATTAACTGGGCTATGCTTTCTGCCCAGCCATTGAAAAAGTTTGAAATTTTCAAACCTCAACATTTCGGACGCATCCAATCTAAGTCCATAACTATGTGGTTATAGTGTATGTATGGCTTAAAAAATGACCTCCCATGCCATAATTATGGCAGGAAAGTGCTAGATAATGCCACAGTTCAAGACTGATTGAGTCCTAGGAGCCAAGATTGGGTATTTCAACAAGAGGGGTATTTTATGTAAATAACATGCTGTTTTGAGGCCAGATTTTCTGTGTTACCTGGAAAAATCCTAAGAGAAAAAAATGTTTATTTGAAGTATCTACACGTGTCACTAGCTGATCACCAGAAAAACCCAGCGTCCCAGCCTGTTCTTTTCATGAAATTTGGACCCAAACTTTCGGAAATGGAGAAAAGTGGTACAGTGGAATGACATCCGTAACTGTACATACATATCAGGTCAATACGTATACCTGAAAAATCTGGTCCGGACTGTGATGATTCTAGGCTTCAGTGTCACAATGATCATGGGCTCAGATTCAGAACTAGATGCTGTCTGGATTTCAGAGGTGCACATGAGCTAAAAAAAAAAAAAAGAATCGAAAGGGGTATAAGTTCAGGAGCCTAACATTGACAATACTCGAATGGAAAAAGAATGGAACAGCAATGGAATAAAATAAGGGCTTCTTTGAATTGGGATCTCTTTCCTTCCTTAGATCTTATGGATTATAAGCCTGAAACTAAACCACTTATCCATCCCCATGGGGAAGATGTTTATGAGTGTGGTATGAATAGAAGGTTTGAATTATGGATTCAGGTTCACGGTCATGTTGTTGAGTTTGTTCTCTCACGCCAACATTTTGCTGAAGCTGCACTTTTGGCTAAGGTTGCGATCCGGACCCTGAGGATCCGGGGATATCCGATCGGATACCGGGTCGGGTTGGGTCACGGACGGCTTGCTAGCAATCCGGTATCCGATCGGATCATGAGGCTAAGAGGGGGGGTGTAGACTGGTGCAGATAACAGCAGTATAGGCTGCCTTTTTAGCACTTGCGGTTACTTTAGAAACAGATGAAACGAGTGTATTGATTTCTTTACTCCACAATCAAGATAAAAAAACAAAACTAAGTGTTGATTGGCACATCATCTACATCAATCAGCTTTTCAGAAAGCCAGTTCTTCAGGCAAATGAGAGATTGGAGAGTGTTGGGGTTCAATTGGTTTCGTGTGTAGTCTTGGATGTATCGACCGGAAGAGAAAGCTCGCTCGGTCGGAGCGCTTGAAGCAGGTACTGCAAGGAATGTGCGAGCCATATTTGAGAGGGTAGGGAACTGTTTGTTGTTGGCATTCCAATAGGAAAGAGGATTGTAGGCCTCATCTTCGCAATCGGAGCTTAAGTAGACTTCAACTTCTTCATCAAGAGAAGTGATTTTTTTTGCT